>PVIR01017201.1:0-35314 GCA_004026965.1 Petromus typicus
ATCCTTGAACACTATCAATGAGAAACTGAAAAACTGAGTTAAAAACATATGGATGTTTTAATTCCATGAGTTTGTGGGTGTTCAAGCTCTTTGCATTTTCTTTTTCCACTCTGCCTATGTATGCATTACTTACATTCATTTTGTTATTGTTGTTTGACTTTTAGCTCTATTTGAAACTATTTTAAACATGAAGAGAAAAGAAAATCTGAGTTCCAATAGTCCAAGTTTTCTATTTGATAAAAGTTTTATACTAACATTATCAGAAACAAGAGGCCAAAAGAAATCACTGAGTTTGCTGCAACTTTCATTTACTCATCCTCTTTCTGAATCATTCTCAACCAATGGGAGACAGACACATACATTTCCTAGTGTTCTAAGCTTCCACTGCATCGGTCATCTAGCAAAAAGTTAAATACACAAAAGCTAAACACACAAAAATATTTTATTTCCTCTAAAAAGCAGCACACTGTATAGAATCCATGAGGTCTAATTTAGTTTTATATTTTCAGAATAATCAAAAATGCTATAGAAATAAGCAAGTATATTTCCACCTACTTTCTGGGAAGTCTATTTTTATACTTCTTGCTTTAGTTGTAGAAAAGCAAATTCTGAAAACAGCAACATATAATCATCCAAGAATTGATATTATTGAAAAAGTGAATGAAATGTTTCATTTCTAGAATTTTTAATCTTAAACATTGCACTATAAGTAAAATAAACATTTAAATTAATCATTAATCATAATCTGTGAATTTTTCTTATTTGAAGTTATTTTCAGAAACCATTTTATGTATTGTTTTAGGATCTTAATATCATATTCACATATATATGTGATTTGTTTCATTGTACTCTTTCTGAGCTTGTGACAAAGAAATATTATAATACAGCCACTCTCCACAAACAAAAATATTCACTTCATTTTACTCTTCCCTACATTTTAAACACAATTGTAATTAAAATGCAACTCACCTTCACCCACCTTTTATAGTAAACTTTGTTAACAATGATAGATGTGAACTGTTAACTAAGGACCTCAAGCATTCCAAGAACTAAATATAGGTGCTTTATTTCTCCCATTCTCACTATATCTTAAATTCCTTCAGCTCCTATCTGTCAGGGAAAGACTGCCAGGTGAGCAGTCTGTCACTCTTGCGTAGGCTAATAGATTCTCCAGTGGCTTTTGTCACAGCTCATGTCATACCAATAAAACTATGTGCCTTGAAAATGCATAACATATGTAGCTGAATCTTGTCAACTCTAGATAATCAGACTCTGTGTGGCTTCAGAAGCAAATGCAGATTAGGGAAGCGATATGAATATGCAAATCATAGTGATTCCCTCTCAGCACCACTGTTCCTACCTCTAATGGCCCTCGCAGAAAGTCTGTTTGTTCAGCTCCTACTTCCAGGGCTACATCAACAGAAGCAAAGGGACGACTGGCCATCTGCTGTCTTTCTCGAAGAAGTTGCTGGAGGGGGTTAAAAATGATTTCTGTTAAAATAGGCTTAAAAGCACATTAAATGCAATAATATCTGGTTTCGTTTTGAACAAACAGAACTGAAAATTTAGGAATCACTTCATACAAATATACATATCCAGAGAGCTAAAGATAAAAATTACCTTCTCCCCATGGCCTGCATTATATTTCAACGGAGGCAGTGAATGTACTGTGCCTCTGCAGGCCTAATAAATATACCCAAAGGCACCTTGTAAAACTCGGATTAGAGGTACAAATTAAATAAAAAGTGTTATGATGATGATGGCTCTGCTAACTTTGCCATTTATAACGACCCCTGCTTTTGTCTTATCTAAAAAAAAGTAAATAAAAATTGTTAAGAAATGTTGAGATTGTAACAAAAAAAGTAAGGAAACAAATTTTGTGTATATGGGGGGGTGGTAGGGTGGGTAGGGCTATGGGAAAAAATGAGAATTAAGTTGTGTCTTATACTGCTACAAATCCTCATTATGGAGTGCAATCATGATGTGTATATTTAATGTACCAATAAAGATAATTAAAAAAAAAAGAAATGATAATGGAAAGTTGTCAAAATGCATTAATAGAAATTAAAGGAACATGTACCTGCCAAGGCTGTTTGTAAGTTGTTGGGACCCTTTGTGCACTACTATGGAAGCAGCACACATTTGTAGTGTTTGTGTCTTTATTCAAATCCTTTGTGTTCATTATTTAAAGTGACTAACAAGTTATAGAAATTTTGTTTCCCGCATTTCTAAAGCACAATTAGTTATTTGTGCTCTGTCTTAGTGCCTAATATGGAATTTGCCCAAGTTTAAACCAATGAACTGATTAAGTCCCAAACAACTACCAACCTAATTTATATTTCTGTCTCTCTTTGTAATTATAGTATTCATTAAGTCACGATAAGAAAAAACTGATGAGCAGCACTAGATATTAGAAATCTTGTCCCTCACATCCTACACAGCTAACAAAATTATTATTAAATATTAAAAGATCATGACTAATCCAATTAAATACTCTTTCAAATGAGAAGAAAATTGCTTAAAGATGGTAGAATCCTTGAACACAAAGAATGACTTCATTATTTCTGGAGATTTTGAAAAATTCACTAGTGTGAACTTCAAACATTAAGTGGTCTTTGAACGTAAATGGAGCACTTTGATGCATGATTCACATAATTCCCTCGTGGTGATGATGGAAAACATGTCCACACCTCGAGGGAGAGTTCATTACTTAACGTTATTAACACTGTGGCACAGTGGTGACAGTGTCCACGAAGTGGTGACAGTGCTCATGATCTGAAACATAATTTAAGGCCTTGCTCTACCATGATTAAAAGTGAAAATCCACACAATCATGTAGAATGAAGTTAACACAATCATTAATGAATGATAGTTCCAATTCATAATTATATGTTTCTAGAATTAGTGAATTCATGTTAAAAATACACATTGAAAAATAATAGTGGCCTAAGTTATCAAATTATTCACTTGCATAAAAATCCAAAGTTATGTTACATAAAATGCAGCTGTTCAAATAGAAATGGACTGTGTCTCTGTCTACAGATCTGAGCAGAGTGTCCATGCAAAACACACAATGATGTTCGTTCAAATGGCTGGTGACACCAAATATCTAAAATATCATGCTCTTTGTTTTTGGTTAAAAGCCACACATATCAACATACACATGTATTCAAACATTTTGATTCTAAAAAGGAAGAATATAGTTAAAAATTGCAGTTTTTCTGTTGATCTTTGAGTTTCTATCACATTTTAAGAACTAACTGCTTCCTTTTGTACTTGCTAGAGAAGCAAAACATTGATCTTAGGCAGACTTTAATATGACTGTTTGTAAAACATGATATGTAACAAAAACAGGGAATAAAGTAATCAGTAAAGAGTACAATTAGGAAACCAGATGAATACTTTATTTGGTGTCACTTTTGCCGGTGCAACTTTCTAATTGGGGAAGTAAGGAAATATTGTTACTGTGAATGTTAGGAAGAGTGAAGCACTTTCCTAAAATACCTTTGCCTTTATGTCATGGCTCCAAAATATAAAATGGAAGAAACTGCAATTATTTTTTTCTACTAATTTCTGGCACTCCACCATATCCATCAATTGCCCTCCTTCTTGCCAATTCATATCTGGATTTATTACTTCCAAATTTTTTCAGATGAAAAGGCAATGCCAACAATATGCTTACAACCTAAATTCTGTCAAAATTTAAATTGGACATGCAGCATAATTAGAAGGATAACATCTCTTTGAGTTTAACCAAAGGACTTAGAACCCTAAGTCTCAATTTTCTTATCTGTAAAGTTTGGATAATGAATGTACCCCTCCTAATTCCTCCTCCACACTTGTACAATGGTATCTCCAACAAACTGTTTTAAATCTTTGTTTCTCTACTTACTATTTTTTGGACCAAAACCAAATTACTCAAGTTTTTCCAATGCCCTTTTTTTCCTCTATGTAAAGTGGGGCAAAAAATTACTGTATTTCCAGTATGTTTCTCTTCTTGGTTTCTAGTTTCACTCCAATATGTTGTGAGTACTTGCTTTGCAGGACTTAATTTTTTTTGATACATTGAGATCTTTATTATTGTATAAGCATGGATTCTTCTGAATTTTGAAATTAATTAATTTTGAGAATAGGAAAACCAGTTTCCCAGATTTAGGGAGAGCAACTGCGAGAGTGTGGGTTACAACCTAAATTTGATTATGTTCATAGTCCTAAAACTGTCCATATGCTAAAATATGCTGTTTCAAATGGTATAGTATGCAAGTTTTATCTCAATAAAACTGTCATTAAGATAAGTAAAATGGGAATAGCAATAATATCTTCAGGGTGTAAGGTTGGGACTAAAGAAACTATGTACTCAGACCATTCGACACAGGGGCTAGCTCATAGTGAGCAGCTCATGTCAGTTCACTGACACATTATTCTGCTGAATTTTCAAGCATTAATCATTGTCATCAAGACTGGCACGCTGATTTCCCCAAGCCCAATTTGTTCACCACTACTAACACATTTTTCTTTACTATTCTCCATTTCACCAAATGCTGGAAATTTACCAGGTGGTTGGAATTGTCACTATTGTGGTAGAACAAACTTAGATATAAAATACTTTCCATCATTTATGACTGAGAATGATGAAAACCTCAGCCTGAAAATTAGAATAAAATATTTAGCACTTAAATATTGAAAGTTAATTTATTTTTTGTGATTCTGTTTTTTATATAATAAATGTTAACATTTACACATGAGAATGTGTAACATCCATGAGAATCCAGTGAGAATCCAGTAACAGATGTACCTATTTTATATCTAATCTGCTACTTTCTATTCAGCACAATAAAACCATGGGAACATATTGATCATAATGCAATAATAGATTGTGATCATTCTGCCGTAAGTGTTTTTGTGAAGTAATTTTAAAAATTAGAGATGTTCTTAGTATCATATTTGTTGCCCAAGATAACTTTAAATAATCCAAATCTCATAAAATGTAACATGAAATTACAATATGAAAATCACACTTAAATTTGACAGTAATGTGTATATGCAATATATATATATTCCCACATCTATATATATATATGCATGTATATATATATGTATGTGTATATATATATGTATGTGATATATATGTATGTGATATATACACACACACATACACACACACACACACACACACACACACACACACACACATATATATATATATATATGCATGCAATTCTTCCATTCAATATTACTTCTTTGGGTGGCACCAGAGATTGAACTCTGGACTTTGTACTTCCCAGGTAGATATGGTACTACTTGAGCTAAGTCCCCAGCCCCATATAATATTAGTAATTCAAATACTGAATCATCCCCAAGTTTCTCTTCGCTACCAAGTACAGTATAGAAAGAAACTCTTTTAAGTTTTAAGATAAAATTACCTTAAAAATTCACCCCAAGTGTTCTACACCTCCTATATCATTCCACCGTGTGTGGTTCTCTCTGTGCCCTTCTCCTTCACCTTCCTACTATTATTATTATCCTACTTCACCTTGTTTGAAGTGATAAAACTTTCCTGAGAATTATGTACTATGTTAATTTGGCACTATTTCCTTCTATCACCATGCTTTCCTGAATATGTCTTTAAAGCAAAATCTACTTTAGTTGTTTTTTATTCCGACAGCCTTTAGTTGATACTCAGGATACTCAGCAGTACTTGCTGAGTTAACAATAAATGCTAATGAGTAAGTTTGAGCATTAAAATTTGCCTCATATAAATATAAGTAAAGGTATGTTATCCTAAAATTGATTTCAATTATGATTAAATTTGAAAAACTGATATATCCCTTGATATTACAGAACTTATGTCTTAGCCTCCAAATATGTAACTATTTTTCAAAGGAGGTCAGTTTTGTGGACCAGTGTTGCAAATCAATATCAAGTTTCATATTGATCTTTATCTACCTTTGTGCAGTTCAACAAAAGTTTTGGAAAATATTCCTATAAAATTGTTAAAATGCATTAACCTTTATGGTAGAAATTATATCCTTAAGATTTGGGAAACACATGCAAGAAGTATTTCAAATGTTTTGTCATTGATCTCAATAAAAAAGTGAATTAGAGATTAGATGGCAATTTCTGAAACAATATTCCTGTTAGAAACACAAACATTTTTAACATTAAATAATACAAGCAAACAAGTGATTCTGGGTTTTGTTTTGTTTTGTTTTGTTTTGGTGATTGGATAGTTAGAAGAAATAAAGAGAAATACAGATATCTTTTAGTATCATTGAATTGGGAAAGCATATTTTACCATTTCTTACAGTGTTTACAAGAATAAATTGGAATAACAAGTTATTGTCACAATAGTGACAATTCCAAGAGCTCAAGCTCTTGTTCTGAATATCAGGAAACTTTGTTTCTTATCTTTTAGTCAAAAGTTGATTGTCCTAAATATGAGTGAGTGCCAATGGAAGTGGTTTAGTAAACCAGGTATTTTTAGGTTAATTTAAATACTCCTGTCTAGGTTTTGACAATCTTTGAATTACTCAAGGTGATATTCTTTAGTTTTAAAAGAGTTGTTTGCCTTAAAATCTAAAATTTCACAGTGCATGGTAGCCTAGGCCTGTAATACCAGCACTTTGAAGGCTGAGACAGGAAGATCATCATGAGGAAAGGACAACATGGGCTACACAGAGAGAACTTGTCTTCAAGAAAATAAAAAGAAAATTTCTAATAGCTTTCTCACAAGTGTTCATTAAGTTTACTGAAAATAATCATTTTTAAAATTTCTTTGTCAACTGGTATTTTACGGAGAAATAAACTTTAGTGACTATCTAGGTTAGTCCCAGTTAGTTCAGAAGATGTCACTAAAGTCTAAAAAATTATTCATTTTTTCTCCACTATTTCTCCACTGTCCTCATTTATCAAATAACACAGCAGATGCTCTTTGCATGTTGTTCAGGAATACATGGTCCCATCTGAGTCGTATTGTGACAAAACTCCAACCTGTCTTTTGCTGTCATGAAGCTTCTCACCAGACAAAGAACAAAGAAAGAATAGAAAATGTTTATACACACACGTGTGCACTCATACCCACAGACCTGTAGAGTACATGGGTTTATCTACATATGTGTGAAAGTATATGTATGAAATCATACATAAACTGTACATCTTATAACTGCAAGTAAGTACAATGCCTAAGTAACTTCTCACTGGTAATTTAACAGTATAGACTCTTTCCATTTTGTGACACCGTATCTCAAGCAAAAGCTTCCCACAGTATCATGGCACAAAAGAGACAGCAGTCATACATGACCTTTTCCATTCCCCGATTTAGGAAACACACACATCCCTTTCCAACCCAATCTGTTACACTGAAGTCATGGGACAGTGAGTGGGATATGATGTGAATGAAACAAAGAAAGCCATAAAGGCTCCTTTCAGCCACAAGGATCAGCAAGTACAGTTTGTTAGTCAAACATAAGCTTAAAGTTTATAAGAAGCAGAAAAAGGTTTGAACCTTAATAAACTAAACAGTGAGGAACAGATTGTTCAAATAAAAGTAATATCTGTAAATCATCAACAATATAGCATCTGAATAAATCACTTTCACTATTTTAAAATGTATTTTCTGTTCATATTGCTCACAGTGTCCATTTCTACAGTGTTGTGAGTGGCTCAGAACAAAAAGACATAAGAAATAGGATTTATCATCTTCAAATAAAATAATTTAATATACAACCAAGAAAACAGCAACAGCATTTAATCTCAAGTACAATGAACCTAGCTCTCTCAATAAGTATCAAAAGGTCAATTTTGTACGTAACCTTTTTTAATACAAAAGGCCAGGTGGTTGTAATTTATCTGAGCAAATCAAAACGAGCAAAAGGATGAGTACTGAAAAGGTCATTTGAAAGCTAGATCTCTAGAATGGATGTTTAATACATATAACTTCTCAAAGAGCAAAAATGGGAAACTGGATAATTTCAAATTTTCAAACCACCTGAAAAATACTTTCACATCTAGAATCTCCTTACAACTGTATTGGAGGATATTTTACTGCCCCACCTTAGAGGTCTAAGTTGTAAGAGAAATGCTTGTTCTGCTCTCAAGAGGAGCAAGTGTATGTTATGACATTCAGGAGCTGAATCATATGATCAAGTCAAACTTTTACCTGTAGTAATATAAAAGCAGCTGATTACAATAGAAATAACACTTCGACTCCTGCCTGTTGGCTAGTAATTTTGACTGGAGGCTTTTGCTACAATAAAGCTTGGATCAATTTTCAAGTAGTCCCCCTCCCCTGCTTAAGAATTAATTTTAGAAACAAAGATTTTTCCCTCCCTTGATTCTGGGAATCGATACAAAGCTCGAGATTCAATTTTGAACCACAGCTTGCTAGCTTCTAGGTTAAGAAATTCTAAATGCAATATAATCCAGTTAGCTTTTTCATTAAGTGTATAAGGAGCTTGTGTTGAACATTTTAGTAGTCCGTGACTATAATTTTCAAGTTCTTCAAGAAGTATTTATATCTCCTTAGCCAAATGCTGGTAATTTCTCTTAATCAATATTCTGAAAATATTTTAAGGTAGCTGCAATTATTTTGCTATTAGATAATGGAGTCACTTTCAGTTCAATATTGAGAAACTTTAAAAATGGTTATTTTGTAAAATGTTTCTTTGTTAAGTATGATATCTGCTATTACAATTTATGAGTCTCTACTAAAATATACATATGATGCACATTAACTAAGGTGTGCTATGTGAACATGAAATCTTGCTTTCATTATTTTGCAAAATCAAATGATATAATTACTTTATGTGAAGTTTTGTTTAAAGAATTAAAAGGGAGAGATGATGCAGAATAGATTATTCATGACTAATATAAACTGACTCTCTTATAAACTCATAATAGTGTGCTAAACTACAAAAATCAAAATGTAAGAAGTCAGAGGTCATAACAAACTCATTAAAATAACCTCACTCTTAGAGCTGGAAGGATTCCTAGAGGTTACTCTGGGCTACTGTCCTCAATAAAGCACAGTCAAAAATGCTATGATTTTTCTGACAAATAGTTTACCACTCACAAATATCTTAGCAAAACAATGACTTCTGAGCAAGTCAACACAAACTATTTGTTGATTATACTGAACAAAAATTTGTATCAGTGAATTCTTTTTAAACCATTAAAATTGGTTAAACTTCTAATATCCTTTACTACTATTCCTTCCAATACATATTAAGTATTTGAAAAATTCTCATGTTTTCAAATTAAACAGTTCCAATATCTTCACATTTCCATTCATTATTTATGCAACAGACACCCATGAAATGGTCTGGAACATGTATGGTTGGGAAGAAGATGGGCACTGGCATTTGGAAATGCAGAGCATACAGTCTTGTTCTCAAGGAGCTTACTCATCACCTGGGTAGGACATAACTGTTTGTCATATGACATAGTTTTTAATGTTTAGTATCTTAACATTCCTCATGAAATGTAAAATGAATAATACTATAGATGTTATTGGACTAGTATAGAATATGATATAACTGTTTCCTTTACTAGCTTTTTTTTCATTTTCTAAATTGTTTATTTTCAGATTTGCTCTATGTTGTTGGACTAAATTAACAGTTCAAGGTGTTTCAAAATTTACTTTGATCAATAAAAATCTTCCCTAGTTAGTATTTCTGTGAAGGGACTTTTACTGAAATTCAGACTTTCACATGTATATATATATATTGATTTTTCAATTTTATTGTTGCTATTGTTATTAATCTATTTTTCTTGAGTGTAGCTTTCTCTTGAAACCCTTGAGCTTCCAATGTTTTATGATCTCTCCTCACGCTCTTATGTGTGTTTACCCCTATCCCATTCCTACGATCAAATCAATACCTTTTGTTTTCAAGGAACGATCCAGACAGTGAGCTTTCATACTTGCTTAAAAAAAACAAAAAATGGCTTTGGTGTTTTATGGTTCCTTCCACGTAGTGATATCAGTAGAACAGAGAAGGTAGTTAGTTTTTAAAACTTTGAGCTTATTTCACAGAGTGTGTTCACCCAAGATTCAAGAGAAGGAAACTAAGATGTATCCTAGCTAGCTGAATAGGTACACATTTCTTTATTTTCAAACTTTGTGAAATCATCCTTTGCTGCTACATTTATTCAAAACTGATCTTCTTTACACCTTGTTTCAATGTTAACTTTTTGGATCACATGTTGCTGAGTTCTAATTTTTCTGGTTTGTATAGAGAATATGTGAGATATGGGTTCCAAACATCAGCTAAATGAGAGAAGCGCATATACCTTTCTTTAGGTCAATCCCTCAGCAACTTATAGTTCAGCAGTTTTTTTGTTTTTCTTTTTGTTTATTTTTAGCTTATTCGGTGTCACAGACCAAGATGTTCGGCAGAACTCTGCAGCCCCTCAGTCTATGTCTTCACTGCTTCATTTTTTTTAAGGGTTTTTTGTTTGTTTGTTTGTTTTTGTTTTTTTGAGACAGGGTCTCGCTTTGTGGTTCAGGCTGGCCCTAAGCTCAGCCTCCAACTCAAATCACAGCAATCCTCCTGCCTCTGCCTCCCGAGTGCTGGGATGACAGGTGTGAGCCACCACACCCAGCACTGTGGTATGTGGTACTGGTTGCTGCTGGGGTGAGTCTCCATGCCCAGTATTGTATGTGGTTACCGGAGATTGAATCCGGGTCCTTGCGCTTGCAAGACAGGCGCCGGAACCACTGAGCTAAATTCTCGGCCCTTCACTGCTTCATTTTGTAATGGGTACATGTTTTCTTCCTGAAAATATTGATTCATGATATATTCCTCCTACAAAAACATATCTGACCATAGTTATTTTCACTTTATCAAATGGATTTTCATTTTTCACCAAATATATTCTGTACAGTTAACCTATAATTTTCCTTGACTCATATATTTCCCATCTACTAATTTGCCCATAAATCTCTAAATTTTAGACAAAATTAATCAAGACATTTATTTCTAGGTGGATGAAAAATTTAAACGAATCATGGAAAAGAAATGACCCCTTTACTATCTTATTAGGACCTTTTCTCTAGAAATGGACATTATCTACAATCAACAATGAATCTATTGAACTACTAGGTCGTCTCTGATAAAGCTCTGATTAAGAAGGTCTTTCTTATCTTCCTGAGATCCTGAACAAGTTGAAAAATAAAAAGGGTAGATAAAGTCACTCTCTTAGGAATACCACAAGTAATGGGGCAACTTAACAAAGATAAAGGGCAGGGGGCCTCCAATAGGGTCAAATTGTAAGTAGCAACTGATTATGCAGTGCAACTATGTCTAAGCTGGCACAGCTGATCTATTGACAATTATACATAAAATAAATTATATATAAAAGAAACTTTAGCAGAACAATATTTTCTGTTATTAAACTACAAAACACTCAAGTTCTATACATTCACTACTACAGGTTTATCTAGTTTGTACTAACTCTAGGTACCAATACTATTTCCCTTCCCTAAAATTTCAATTCATTGTTTACCTCTTCCAGCACATCGTATAAAAATTTTAATTTCTCTCTCCTTCTCTGTTTCTCTCTGTCTAGATATCTCATGTCCTTTTTTCTCTCTCAACTGCTACTTTTTTATTCTATATCATCTCACACGCTACATATTTTATTTATCATTTGTTTCAAATCTATCTGCCTCTTCAGAAACTCCATCTACTTCTCTGCCCATGCTGAGGAAGTGATGTTCCTGAGTGAAAAAGACATGGGCCCACCATCCCCACAACGCTCAGGGATAAAATCTTACATGAGGAGTGCAGGAAGTGACCCTGCAGAAACTCCATCTACTTTTCTGCCCATGCTGAAAAGTAATGCTCCTGGACCAGCATGCCTCTGGCACAAGACTGGCCTGTTTTTTCAACAGTGCTAGGCCCCTAGGCTCCTGGCACAACCAATATGGGAGGAAGAATGTGAAGAAACTCCATATTCTTGTCTGCCCACCATGAAAGGTAGGCCCTGACCTCTTATGGGACCAGCATATGGAGAGAAGACAGCAGAGAGTCCATTTATCTGCTTGTACACACTGAATAAGTGAGGCAGTAGTGCTGGCACTTAAGTCAGAGACCTTCAGTGTGCAGCTGTCCTGTCTGCCATAATAAGAAAACACCCAGTGGAAAAGTGAAGAAATTTTGTTGACTGTACCCATTGCTGAGTTTGTGGTCAGTCCCACCTACAGGACCCTTGACTCTTGCACAGTTCAAGCCTGCAGGAGTTCACTGAGCTCAACTCAGGCATGACAGCCACAGCCTAGAGGAAATGATAGCTCTCTCTCTGGAACTAGTCTACTTCAATCTGCATATTACTGCACATGCTATTGACAGGAGATAGCAGATCTACACTGTGAAGGGCCCTTTTGGTAGTATTTGTGGCTTTGTTTTTTCTTGCTGTTGTTATTTTTTTTTCTTTTTTCTGACTTCTCTTTTGTTCTTCATTTCTCTACTCTCTTGTTGTTTGATCTACTCAATTTCAGATTTTTTTCTCTGAAATGCTCTTAGTTTTACAAGAGAAGGAAAATACTCTCTTGTTAGCCTATTGCTGCTGTGTAAACCCTATTCTTCTTTTGTTCCTTTATCCTCTCTTGTCCTCTGGTTCCCAAAAGTGAATACACTTCAGTCTTCCCTACTCTGTCTTCTATACTGTTATAGGAGCCTGAGTACAGTTTCTAGTGTTCTTGTTGTTTTTAGTCTGTTCTCTTTTGTATTTGTACCCTCTGTTTCTTTTGTTAAAGAGCCTCTATTGATTTCCCAGGGATGGAGGGACTTTCTATATCCTCTAACCCTATTTATAATCTCACCCTCTCCTTTTGTCTCTCTATGACCCTTGGCTACCTGGTAGTCCTTTATTCCCAAAGGATGCTGCTGCTATATTGATGGACTTCTACGTTGTAAACACATTTATGGTTAGTTCTATATTTTGGCATATGGTTACAGATCTAACTCATGAGATTAAAGGTATCACAATAGTAATTGTCAAAGTTTTGCTATTTCTTGTGCTGTGTTTGATCCTATTATTGATAATGATTATATTATGTCAATGGAGATATAATTGTTCTGTTTAAGTACACTCCATGGTGTGGCAATACTTAGATCACTTAAAAGCCATTACAGATTCTAAGAGGACAATCCAGGAAGTAAGCATCTTCTAAGGATTCGAAATATTAAGAAGAAAGAAATTTGCATTAAACATTGCCCAGATAGCAGGTCAGGAATTAAAACAAAAACATCAGCAACAACACAAAGATAGAGAAACGAGAAAAATCAAAAGCCAAGACAGAAAGATAATCATTACATGGCAAAGAAGAGCCGGTAACAAAAGAGGATCCAATAAAATGGAAATCAGAAATAAATTCTCAAATAAAAACAGAGATAGTGTCCAGAGTGAAAGATGTGATTAATAATACTAAAGAAAATATCAGGAACATGGTAGAATCTCAGATTAGAAGAGCATTGGAATCTGTTTAGCAGCTTGAAACAGATTAACAGGAGATGAAAATCAACAATAAACACTTGAAAAATACGATGAATGGATGTGAAGACTGAATATCAGACACAGATAGGATTGCAGCCAGTGAACAGGAAAGGGATAATTCATGCAAAATAGCAAAGGAGCACGAAAAATTAATCCAGTACCTGCTAGCTGATGCAAAGAACAACAACACAAGACTGATATGAGTCAGTGAAGAAACAGGAGACAGTGAAAAACACACAAAAACAGTGCTCACAGATGTAATGACAAAAAACTTCACAGGAAAAGGAAAAGAATTGTACATACAGATAAGAGAGGCATATAGGTCTTCAAGTGGCCATGATATAAAAAAACTACACCGAGGTGTATAATAAATAAGATTCCAGGAACCCAACAGAAGAACAAAATATTGAAAGCAGTCAGAGAAAAGAAACAAATCACATACAAAGGAAAGTCCATCAGAATCACAGCACACTCACTTCTCAATGCAAATACTCAAGTCAAAAGAGCCTGGAGTGAAATATTTCAGCCCTAAAAGAAAACAATCCCCAACCTAGATTGATGTATCTTGCAAAACAATCCTTCAAAATCGATTGGGTAATAAGATACTTCCATGATAAAGAACACCTAAAAAAACTTCATAAATACAAAATTTCATAAATCAAAAAAATTATAAACAAAATATAGGAAAAGACAATGTGTCACAATCCTATGACAGTGAATTCATTGGGGAAGGCAAGAAACTGAATAGAAAGGGGGAAATTAAAAAATTAGAGAGCCAAGAACATGAAAACTTGATGCCAGGCCTGAATCAGTACATATCAGTTATAATCATTAAAGCCAATGGCCTCAATGCACCAATTAAAAACACAGACTGGCAGAATGGATTAAGAAGCAATATCCACAATATGCTCTATATACAAAACACACCTAATTCAGAAAGAAAGTCATAGACTGAAAGTAAAAGGATGAAAAACAATTCTCTATGTTACAGGAAACTGCAAAACAGCAGAAGTAGATATCTTATTTGTAGACAAAGTATATTCCAAACCAAAACTAATTAAGAGACAGAAAAAAAGGACAGTACATCCTCATACAGGGAAAAATCCAAGAGGAAGACAAGACATTCATAAATATTTATGCACCAAATTCTACTGCACCCAACTACATAAAACAAATACAAATGGACATGAAAAACCAGATAAACACTGATATAATACTACTAGGGGACCTCAGTATCCCACTGTCACAAACGGACATATTGACTGGATAAAAAATCGATAATTAAATATTTGAGCTGAAGCAAACTTTCAAATAAATGGACTTCATAAATGTCTATAGAGTATTTTACTCCTCAAAGTCAGAATATATATTCTTCTCAGCTCCTCATGGTTCATAATCCAAAGTTGGCCAGATGGTAATTTATAGAGCATTGTTTAAGTAAATGCAAAGGATTTGAAGTTATCCCTTGTACACTGTCAGACCACAGTGACTT
Source organism: Petromus typicus (assembly GCA_004026965.1). NCBI lineage: Eukaryota > Metazoa > Chordata > Mammalia > Rodentia > Petromuridae > Petromus > Petromus typicus. Next base: position 14,987 of record PVIR01017201.1, read on the forward strand.
GAAATTGGAGATCAATAGTAAAAGCATTTCCAAGAACCTAACAAACACATGGAAATTGAACAACATTCCCCCGAGCAACCAATGAGTCAACAGAAGAAGTTAAACAGTTTTTGTAATTAAAGGATAATGGCAATATAATCTCATGCAGGAATTTATAGGACACAATGAAAGAATTTATAAGAGGAAAATGCACATCAAGGAATGCTTATACAAGGAGTGAACAACTTAATGCTGAACTGTCAACTACTAGAAAAAGAGGGGAAAGAAATCCTAATGTCATACAAGGTAGGAAAGTAAAAAGATTAGAGCAGAAATGAATGGAATCGAAACTAAAATATGATACCAAAAATGTACAAATTAAAGATTTCTTTAGAAAGAATAAATAAAATTGACAAACCTTATCAACCTTAACAAAAGAGGAAGGAAAAGGCTCCAAACCGTGCAATCAGAAATGAAAAGGGAAAAATCAGCACAGATCTAGAATAAATTCAGTGCATAATAAACACCTACTTATGGAATGAATACTTCAACAAGATGCAAAACACAGAAGAAATAGATTCCTAGACATGTATGAGCTTCCAAAGTTGAATGAACAAGACAAAAAAGGTTAAACACCTCAATATCAATCTGTAAAATTGAAAATGTAATAAAAAACTACCAACAAAGAAAAGCCCTGGTCTTGATGGCTTTACTGCTGAATTCTACAAGACTTTCAGAGAAGAGATAATTGCCAATACTTCTCAAATTATTTAATGAAATTGGAATAGAAGCAATACTTCCAAATTCATTCCTGGAAACAACCATTACATTGATTATAAAACCAGTGAGAGACCCAACCAAAAAAGAATGACTGTCCAATTTCCCTAATGAACGCTGATACAAAAATCCTTGGGAAGATACTGGTAAACAGAAAAGAGAGGATCATCAAGAAGATGATTAACTCTGACTAAGTTGGATTCACCCCAGAGACACAAGGATAATTCAACACATATATATATATATATATATATATATATATATATATATATAATATATATATATATATATATATATATATCAGTAAATGCAATACACTACATCAAGAGGATAATTCAACATATATATATATATATATATATATATATATATCAGTAAATGCAATACACTACATCAAGAGACTCAGTAACAAAAATCAAATGGTCATCTCACTAGATGCAGAAAAAGAGTTTGAGAAAATGCAACACCCATTCATGAACAAAACCCTATAGAAAATTGGAATAGATGGACTTTTTTTCAAACTAATAAAAGCTATTTATGAGAAACCAACAGCCAACATCATTGTAAATGGTCAAAACTGAAACCTTTCACTCTAAGATCAGGAACAAGACAAGGATGTTCACTGCCATCACTCCTGTTCAGTACAGATTTAGAAACATTAACCATACCAACCAAACAAGAGAAAGAAACAAAATGAATAAAGATGGGTAAGGAACAAGTGAAGCTAGTATTATTTGCTGATGATATAACACTCTATAGAAAAGATTTTTAAAAATCATCCCAAAGACTGCTAGACCTAAATGACAGATGTACTAGCATAGCTGGATACAAGAATCAACACTCAAAAAATCAATAGCTTTTATATGAACAATGTACTCATTCAAAGTGAAATTAGGGAACCAATTCCTTTCACAATAGCATCCGAAAAATAAAATACCTAGGAATCAGTCTAACAAAGAAGGTGAAAGATCTCTACCCTGAAAACTATTGCTTTCTGAACAGGGAGATTGAAGAAGATATCAGAAAATGGAAAGATACCCCTTGTTCCTGAGCAGGAAACACTAACATCTCAAAATGGATATACTGTTAAAATTATTATATAGATTCAATGCAATCCCAACTGAAATATCAAAAGCACATTTCACAAAACTAGAGAAAATAATTCAGAAATACATCTGGAATTAAAAGAGACCTAGAACTGCAAAAGTAATTCTATGAACCAAGGACATGTCAAGGGGTATACAGTCTCCAACTTAAAACTATACTGCAAAGCCACTGTAATAAATACAACATGGTACTGGAAAAGAAACAGATCTGAGAATTGGTGGGACAGATCAGTGGAAGATCCAGAAACAACCCCAGATGTACTAAGCCCCCTCATATTTGATAAAGGAGCCAAGTACCCTCAGTGGATGAACGACAAGCTCTTTAACACATAGTGCTGAAAAAACTAGATTTAAACCTGCCAAAGATTAAAGCTAGATTTATCTTTTTCTCCATGAACCAAACTAAAATCAAACTTAGAGACATAAATATTAAAACAGACACTAAACTTTCTGAAAAATAGGTTACATAGAACTTTTGAAAACATTGCCACAGAGAAAGACTTTATGAACAAAACCTCAGCAGCACAAGAACTAGCAGAAAGAATCAAAAACTGTAATCTCATCTTACTAAAAAGCTTCTGCAAGGCAAAAGATACCACCAACAGAGCAAAAATACACCTAAAAGTTGGGATAGAATTTTTACCAGCTGTTTCTCACACAAAGGACTACTATCTGGAGTATATAAAGAACTTGGACATCTGAAACAAATAGACTTTTTTTTCAGACAAATAAGTAAATGCAGCTAAGAAACATACAAAGAAATGTTAAACAATGCTGGTCATTTGAGAGATGCAGATGAAACCACGTTGGAGATTCTATCTAACTCCACAAAGAATGGGTGCTATCATGAAATCAACCAACTACAAATGCTGGCTGGGCTGTGGGGAGAAAGGAACGCTTCCTATTTTGTGTGGGAAGATAGGCTGGTGCGACCAACGTAGAGATCAGCATGGAGATAAAACCTAGGACTTGAGGTCCCATTTGACCCTGCAATTTCCCTGCTTGGTATAAACATGAAAGAATTAAAAGAATCATACCACAGTGACATGTGTGCACCCATATTTATAGCAGCTCAGTTTGTGATAGCTAAATCTTAAAAATAGGCCAAATACCTATCAAAGGGTACTAGATTAAAAAAAAAATGTGGTCTTGGTATAAAATGGAGTAATACTCAGCCATAAAGAATGATAAATAAGAGTCATTATTCTTAAATGGATGTACCTTGAGGACATGCTTATAAGTGAAATAAATAGAACAGATATATATAGATATCATATCTTTCTTCTAGTATGAAAAACTGAAGGTGTTGATGAATGTCAAATGTATGATGGCTAATGTGAAATAAGCAGAAAACATGTAAAAGAAAAGGGAAAGGGTGAGTAGGGGAAAAGTAGGAAACAAAAAAATATGATAGTAAAAAAATAGGAAATGAAGCTTGTATATAGGGAGAAGGGTTGTAGAGAGGGGAGGGGAAAATCAGAATCAAGATGTGTTATGTACAAATAGACATTATCAATATTGAATGTAATCATAATGTATTATAAATGTACCAATGAAGTTAACTGAAAAAAATCTCTGTTTATAGTATAATAATTTTATTTGTTAAAATATTACCATCTAAAAAAGTAGGAAGTTGCTAGCAACCAATAGATATTTGTTAAACAAGAAATTCTTTTAAGACAAATGCACAACTTATAACTGAACCTCCAAATCATGTTATTTGAATACAGTCTCAAGACACCATCATAAGGTCTCAAGTTGTCTCTGAATTGGGTAATTACTAAGAGACAAATTTTTCTTGGGAAATGAAATCATTATGAGACTAAAATGTCTTCTAGTGAGTCACAAATTATCATGGGTGCTACTCACCACAAAATCTTTGTTCATCTGGCTTTTTCGCTTCCCTTTAGTTACAATAACGACAGTAAATAGGTTTTTAGCTTCCACACAGATTAGAAGAAGTTTATAAAAAATCTAACTACACTTCCATCAATCATTTATTTGACAAACTTTGTTCATGAAACACTGCAAGACGTAGTAGTCGGACATGCATTATATGTGAAGTGCCAACAGATTACATTAGGTTTTACTACAGGGGATATTCAGGCTTTCTTAAGAAGTTGCTTCATACTCATTGACAATTTGAAATCCACATAAAGAAAAATTCAAAGAAATATATAAACTAATATAAAGTAAATGGATTTTTATAAGTACTATTATAATAAACCTGTAATTTTTGACTGGTCCTTGCTACTTTTTAACAAATTTATCTCTCTATTGGTGATAAAAGTAAAAATGAAATACTAGTCAATCCATTAAGTACCATAGTTATCAACAAGTTACATTACTGCATTCCTTTGCGACTCCTATGCAAACAATTATAGTTAACTTTCTAAATTCATTGCTTACTTGCTTAAAAAGTGAAAGATGAACTAAACAAACTTTAATTTAAATGTCTTGAGCTCAAAAAAATTGATGAAATCCACCTTTTAATTCAAGTTAGAAGCTACTATAAGCTTATCAATTCAAGATATATATATATATATATATATATATATATATATACACACATATATATATGTATATGTATATATTAGACAATACCAGTAAGAGTTTAAATGCTATATTTTGGTAATGTTGCTATTTTAGCTTGAATTTCCAATAACATTTAGGATACTTTACTGTATCCTACTGACTTAAAACATTTAATTTGAAATGTTGTAAGCATACATTTAGTGAATAATGTATCAGATCTTGCAAGACTTTCTTTAGTGCAAACAGAAGAAGAAGAACATCATATCTAATGTTATTGAAAATAATGCATTCTTCCTAAAAATCTTCTTAGCTCTTTCAGAGAAATAGCATTAAAAAGGAAGTAAAAGTTTATGAAATAGATTTTCTTTTATCTTGTCACACATTTTTTGGTAAAATTATATTTTAAAGATTACTCTTTTTGTGTTACTTGGATTAAATCTGGGTGGTACAAATTCTCATTGTTGAGTGCAATCATGGCGTGTATATGTAATGTACTAATACAGATTTCAATTTAAAAAAATCTGGGTCCTTTGTACTGCACTATCCTCTTAGAACTTTTTAAATGTTATTTTAAATTTTGAAACTGTTTTGTTAAGTTACTAAAGCTTAGTAGGTAAAGCTTCAGCCTTCCAGAAAGCTGGGATTATAGGATGTTACCACGCCCTGCTTTTAAATATGATTTTATCTTCACAAGAACCTTATGAGTTCAGGCTCTTGTTTTGGGGGTAAAATGAGTCACAACACAAATATAAAACTTACTAAAGAGTATAAAACAAGTCCAGTTAAAAAGGTATTTAGAGAACTTTAGATTAACAGATAAACAATATTCTAAATTCCATTTTGTAATATCTGTTACTTTTAGGAATTATATTTTTACTCTCAAATGTTCATTTTCTTATCCAACATTAGTGAAGTTGGATGGATAATATGATTTTTAAAATACTTAATTAAATATACAATTAAATAACTTAAAAGGAAAGATTCTAAGATAAATATATAAATAAAAATGTATCAAAGTATATATATATATATTAACTCTTTCACAAAATTAAATCAATGCACATTAGTAAGAGTATTTAAATAATGGAAGTGCTTTTGCCCTTTTGAATAGCTAGCTATAAATACATAACATGAACATCAAAAGCATACACATCCTCAACCTATTAATTTCATTGTTCAGACTTTGTAGTAAGGACATGAAACAGTAAAGTTTATTAATTCCTACTAAAGTGTAGTTTATTATACAAAATATTATGGATATTTTTTAAAAATTTTTTTAATCTTTATTGGTATATTACATTTTGTTTAGGAATTAAAATATTTAAAAACTGAAACATTTTCTGATTATTAAAATATTCTCAAGGAATTTGTAATGACATTAGAAAATGTTGGAAAATAAACTACGAAACAAATAGTGACGCAAGAAACAAATCAAGATTCATAAATGCAACATATACATATATATATGTACACACACAAACTGTATATATAAAATCATATGATAAAAACAAGTTCTGGAATGATGCTTATTTTGGACTGGAGGATACAGAAGGATGGAATGAGTATAATGTGAATACAATAAATCTCATATTTTTCATAAGGATCAAAAGAAAAGTTACCACTATAAAGAATAATTTCAATTACAATGTATCTCTCTATCATCTACATCTACAATATATCTGTATCTTTATGTCTGGAAAATATGAGTTCTATTTTTAGAACATGAATTTAAATTTATATCTTTCCAACTTTTCTAGAAGAGGGGAAAGGGAGAATATATTAATCATTGTTTAGTGCCAGTAAATTAATTACACTCTTCCCAGAAGAATAAATGATTTGGGAAAACAAAAACAACACAGCAATAAACTAATAATTTTTATTATTTTAGAGAGTTGTCACATTTATGGCTCTTATGTTTCATACTATATGATTCTATGAAATAAACATAGCAAGGATTAGTACTTGCCTGAGATAAAAGAATTAAACAAGTTCTAGAAGAAATCTTGCATATAAAATATATCTGAGATACATAATTTCCTACATTCTAAAAAATGGAGAAAACATAGAAAAAGTTACAAAAAAATAAGAGCATGCAGCACTAGAAAAATCTTCCAAATAATACACTGAGTTGCTGCTCTTAGAGCTTGATAAAATGGTTATCTGTAAGAGTCCATTAGAGTACTTACAGGACAATTCTTAAAATCTGATTGTGTGCAGCTACCTCAACAGAAATGACCTGGAAAGATAACAGTCTAGTTGATCTAAACCTGCATGTCACTATAACTGACGTTAAATTTGGCATATTTAACTACTCAGGCTGTCAGATTAATTTTGATTAGGACTATGAATATAGGATAAAGTTTGTCACCTGGTGGTTCATATGGTATAAAAATGTTTTTTTTATATATGATTCTATGTCCAAATTTTGAAATAGGGGATTTATATATGATAAATTGGAGTCATTAATACTGAAAATGAATGTACAATGAGCCCATAATCGTAAGTGAAATAAATAGGACCCAGATGTGTTAAACACCAGATCACTTCTCTGTTATGTGAACCTGAGGGTGTAAGTGATTTTATTATTCCAAAATGAATTATAGGTATTGTGAAATAGGAAGAAAATGTTCAAAGGGAAAAGGGAAAGGTGAGTAAGGGAAAGTAAAGAAGGGAAAGAAAAAAATGTGATGGTGAAAAAAAGAAATAAAGTTTATTTATATAGTGAGTGGGGGAATGAATGGTAGGGAATGCAGGGGAATGGGAAAAAATGAGAATCAAGATGTGTCATTACAGGTATAAGTTCTCCATGTTGAATGTGATCATAATGTATGTATAAAATGTACCAATACAATCAATTAAAAAATAATTTCTCTCTTGGTAAATACATTAAAAAAAAGAAATGTAAAGAAAATATAGGTCCCAGATAAATACAGGGTTAAAACTGAAGTAAGGGATATACTTGCTATATAGTAATACACTTGGATTTTTATTTGATTTTTCCATTGAGAATTGTTTATATTCATAAGATTAAATATTTCACTAGTATCAAATTGGAAAATATTTGTCATCCCCTCCACATGCCCACGTTTGTCTTCTCTCTCTCTCTCTCTCCATCTCTCTCTCTTTCTCTCTCTCTCCATCTCTCTCTCTCTTTCTCTCTCTGAGACAGGATCTTACTTTGTAGTAGTTCAGGCTGCCCCTGAGCTCATTATATAGCCCAGGCCAGCCTCCAACTCACAGCAATCCTCTTGCCTCTGCCTCTGCCTCCAGAGTGCTGGGATTATAGACTGAGTCACCATGCCTGGCATTGTTATATGTGGTTACCAGGGATCGAACTCAGGACATTGGGCTTGCAAGGCAGGCACCAGAATCATTGAGCCAAATCCCCAGCCCTGTCTTCTCTTTTTTAACGGTTGCTCTGGTAGTGTATATCAGCTGCATCCATTTCTGTTATTCTTAAAAGGCCAAATATACAGAGACTATGAAATTCTCTGTAAAGAATTAATTCCTAGTTATTTAACAACTACAATGAATTTTTCCAATATCGATGTGATAAAGAGTATAAATCAAAGTACTCTGTGTGACAATACTTTAAAATCTATTCAGTGTGATTCAGAAGGTAAAGTGGGACAATTTACAGCTCATCAGTTATACCAGATTAAATTAGCCTCCATCATTGGCTTGGCTTAAAAGTCTTCATTTATTTTAATTTATGACAAAAAGGACAGCCAAATACAGGATGGTAGCAGTGATAGTGGAAAGGAGGTTTTGTCATCCTAATTATTAAAAGTGCTTTGCTTTTGTAGCATTAAGCTGGCAATAAAATGAAGACTTATTCAGCATTGTACTCTTTCAGATATAAATTCTCAAATCATATAAGCAAAATCTGACAAATGGCATTACAAGGGTTATCAGTCTACTCATGACACTGACCAGAAATACTAAAATATTTCTAGTTTATTTAAAATGAAGCAAGGCATATGTAAATAATAGCCATACATACAGACACACTACACAAATATTCTTCCACTTTTAACACTGCTTAGATATAAACCAAGTTTCTGAAACATGGTTTGGATTTTCTTAATTTTTTCTAAATGTCAAAAGGACACTTTCATGAAATAAAACAATTTAATAACATTACAATGAATTGAAAAGTAAAACACATTCAATCACTTGAAACTGGATTTTTGCAAGCCTTTTCTACCCTACCAAAAAAAAAAAAAAGAAAAAATAATCAATTATTTAGACCATTCAAGGCAAATGTGTTATTCTTATCTAGGGAAATCTTTTTTGAATGCAGTTTCTTTTATATAGAATTTTTGTGATTCACTATTAACTTTGTTAGTTGTGTTGAAATCAAATCATATTTAAGTAGTGTTCAGTACTCAACAAAATATCATCAATAATTTAAAATAGTGTCATAAATGATGTTTATCACATATAAAATTATAATGGTATCAATATCTTTAGAAATGTTGTATGTATACATATTCTAATCTCAAACTTTTCTGCATAGCTATTTATATTAGCATATTTCAACAATAATACTTGAATTTTATTTTAAGCAAGATAGCTGTCTGTATTTACTTCTGAAGAACTAATTCTCATTACCTCAGCGATGCTCAACAACCAGACTCTATCTATAATTAATGATATCTATTTAGTACAGATTTTTATAAATTTTATTTTCTCAAATCATATATCTGTGTATCTGTCAGTAGTTTACTATTTTAAATTGTAGATGTTTACAGATTCAACCAGTCACAAGACAAGTATGATTTTATCCCCAGGTGTAGAAAATAGCATTTGATTCTGTCATAAGAGAGAGTGTTCCATGTTTGCTGCTGTTTAGACACATTCAATCACTAAATTTTAAGTAATAGTTCCACTAGCTTAGAAATGTACAATATCTAGCATTACTAACTTGAAAACTTTATGCAGAGAAAATAAGCTAATGCACCTTCCCAAAGTTAGGTAATTACAGTACTGCCTTTGTGAATTTTATAGTACCAGGTTGTCTCTATTTTAGCATAAATAAGTTTAGTGAGGCATTTTTCTTGGTATTTCAAAAGACAGTTTACCAAAAAGCATATTGTTTAGAGTCATTCAATGGTAAGTATTTCAGTATCACACAAAACCACCTTGTCCATCACCTAAAATAATATCCTCTATCAATGATAGTCTGGTTCCTACATTTTGGGAAATATTGAACTTGATACAAAGACCTTAAATAATAACATACTATCTAAATTTAAGTTATGAATAGTCATTTATTGTAGAGTATTCATAACAATATTTATTGAATCACTCTTAATACTAGACTTCAACAGCACTTAATTCTTTGTATTGTGCATCTAAGTTTATTAGAATGCATATACGAATAGGAAAAGGAACTTAAATTAAACCATTCCATAATATTAACATGTTAACTGTCTGTATAACAGACATTTGTCTTTAATTAGAGCTTCGAAGAAAGAAGCTCTGGCCAAGGGTGGACTGACATGGGCAGGGAGTAAGAAGGTGAGAACACTGAGAGTGTAAGTGCTATCCAGATAGATAATGGCCAAGTGCATATGACAAGAGGGGCCTGCTGAGGAGGAAAGCATAATGAAGGATTTAGCATTTATTTACCCTAACATTTCCTTTTGATGTGATCCTGGACTACTATAGAATGTGTTTAAAGTTGATACTGCTTGCCTCTGTGTGTGTGTGCATGCATGTGTGTGTGTGTGTGTGTGTGTGCGTGTGCGTGTGCGTGTGTGTGTATGTGTGTGTGTTGGCCTGTGGGGGTGGAAGTAGCAGCAGGAGTAGAAGTGAGAAACAGTAAAGTGATAACCAGGAAAGGGAAATGTCAAAAGGAAGGAGGCACAGATAAGAAAGTAGAGCTATAACTGATATAGGGTTTATACTGAAGGGACAGAGGATAGTCATTGGACATATGACTACATGCTACACAGTCATTTGTTTAAATTTTCAATTTAAAAATATTACTTGGTGGTAGAGATATGTGGGTGAGGAAATGGGAGAAAATATGACCAAGCCTATCTCACTCTTTCTACTATAGCTTCTTGTCTAGTATTTGTTTTACACTTGCACTTGTACTTTGATTTGGATAAGGGATACTGAAGTTAATAAAAAGTAGGAAAAACAATTTTCTGTAGGGAAAAAAATGTAAAACAGTCATTGGATAATAGAATTGTCTGGCCCAAAAGCTTTGCTAAATCTTAGCCAATGTTTGCTAACATGAAATAGTGATCCATTAGGAGCTATTACAGTATTGGTAACAACCTGAATGTAAATTCTCACTTCTACTTGTAATAGGATATTTAAAGAGAAATATATGTAAAAATATTTTAAAATGAGTAGTTATCTCACAGCCATTTAAACAGTGACAAAACTATTATTATATAGCATAAAAATGTTGGCAAAAGACCCTTATTTGAATAAAATCTTCCCTTTTTAGTCTACTACCTATAGAAAATCCAACTAATTTTTTCCACAGATATTGCTCCTAGGACAAAAATGTATCAAATTTCAATGGTTTTGCTAAGTGCTTTTTTAAGAATACGGCAACTTGGAAGCAGTAATGCCTATATATAAAAAAGGCAGTGCATTTAAGAGATGCTGTGGGCTACAAGGACTCTGTCTTGCTTATACAGTATATCTATGGCAGTGATGATGCCATACAATGAACAATAATTTCAAATTATTGACCTTTGTTATAGCTACTATTTGCATTGATTACTATTTTCTATATATTATATCTTGGTAAGTTAAAATATACTGTAAATAAATATTTTATTAAAAATACAACCCATTATTTCCTTATGGAGCTTTAAGAGTGTAATGTCTGTTGTCAGATTAAACAATGCTGGACCAACTAGCTCATCAATGTTATGGAGTGTCCTTCACTGTAAACATATGCAGTGCAAGTTGTGCCTAAGGGTTCATGGCTCATGACTGAAAATTTGCGCATGGCCAGTAACTATAGAGCAATTTATTCTGCAACCTTTTGCACTGTCTTGCTTGCTGACTATCACACTTGAGCTCCTGCTTCACAAGTTTAGTAATGGAAGTGCTCTGGTTGCACCAAAATACTTAACAGCACTAAGGCTTTGAGGCACTGATCAGCCTCACATTTTCAACAAGTGTTCAGTCATTAATAGTTGAACTGCTCTACTAAAACCAAGAGAAATGGCATTTTTAATTGTTCAGTAATTAGAAATTAAAATTATATCATTTTATTGTTTTTTAAAATGTCTTAGATCACTGCTGAGTGAAAAATGCATCGCTGATGAAGTTAAGAGTTTTATATTTACTTTGCCAAAAATTTCTTTGCCTAGTTTATAAGAGTAAAGATCAGCAAACACCTAGATGTCCTTTCATCAACGAATGGATAAAGAAAATGTGGTATATACATACCATGGAATATTACTCAGCCTTATAAAAGAAATACATTTTGTCATTTGAAACTATATAGACACATTTGGAAGATATTATGCTAAGTCAAATAAACCAGACATAAAAGGTAAATATTCTGTTACTATTTATATGGGTAACCTAAAATGATCAAACTCATCCAAGCAGAGAATATAATGATAGTTTCAGGGGGTTTCGGAAGGGCAGAGCAGTGAAGTGATAGTGAGAATATAGTTTCTATTGTACAAGACAAACAAATCCTACATAACTAGAGTACTAACACTCGCAATTAAAATAATGCATTGTATACCTAAAACATTGATAAAATGGTAGATCTTGTGTTAATATTTACTTTCAAATTAATATGACAGAAAGAAACTTCTGGATGTAATAGATAAATTTCTGAAATATACAATAGATGATAATGATGATGATGATGATATTTTGTAGATGTCCATTTATCTCCAAACTCATCAAGTATATACATCAAATATATATAGCTTCTTAGGTGTCAATCATAAGTCAATGTAGTGGTTTAATAAAATAATTTTATTTACCCATTAATGAACTTGTTAGCTTTTGCTCCAAATGATCAGGGATTTTAGCAGCTCTATAATAGGTCTCATGAAAAATGCAAGATAATTTAGATATAGGGCCTGAGTCTGAAAACTAAATGAAATGGCTCCCTTAAAAATAACCACTTGAAATTAATAACATGTTTGGTATGTGCTGTTTGGTCAGCTGACTTGATATCTACTCATTTAATAAATGCTCACTGAGGGCCTGCAAATGTGATAAGAATCACAATAGTAACTAGAACACAAAAATAAATAAAATAGAGGTCCTACCTATTCTATTCTATTTTATTTTTTGCTGTCAATACATACCAACAGAGACAAGATAACCTATAAAAATAGAGATTTATTTGTTGTAGTTCTGGAGGCTTGAAGCCCAAGCTTGAGAAATCTACCTGATGCAAGGGTTTCTTTCTTTCTGCCTCATTCTAAGATGGGAGGAAGAAAGGCAAGAAGGAGCCAGATGAGGGAGCAAGAGGCATAACTTACATCTTTCAGCACTTGGCTTTAAACCATTCAGTAGGATAAAGACTTCATGACTTAAACATCTTTCATCAGGCCCACCTCCCAACATTGCTATACTGGGGATTAAGTTCCCCGCACAAATTGTGGAGGATACATTCACAGCACTGCCACTGAGGAACCGAATTTTTGGTATGGATGCTAAGGGACAAATTAATGAGGGTTAATGGTAGCTTCTGCCACACCTTCCCACTCTTCCGTGAGGATAAAAGGCAATGCTTTCCTACTCAAGAAATATCAGACTGAGTCTTGTAAATAAGCACAGCTGAAGAAATGGTCAGACCAGAATTCTCTCGGACTAAGTCTGTAAGGAGTGGTGCCCTTTGCTAAAATGGAATGAGTTGTAGCATTGTATTGTTTTCTTCTTCAAAATGTAATGTATTTGTTAAACTATCCAAACAAGGGCATGTAGGTGTTCTTTGCACATGGTATGGGATTTACTAACTTGAAATTAACACAAGAAGAGCTTTCTTCTGAGAAAGCAGAAAAGTGGCTGTTCACATGAAGAAAAATGTTATACTATTTTTAAAGTTATCTAATTATTGCTCTCTCCATGTGAAATCTTAGAACAGTGGGAAGAGTAAATTATAATTATAAATACAATTCTATATTTACTAAACTCATACAATAAAGTAAACTGTACAATAATTTGAATGTAAATAATGAAAAGTTATATCTTATTATTGACATTTATTTTTAATTTAAATAAAACAGTACAGGCTTTCATCATAGTGCAGTTGGTATATAAAAAGTCTTGCTTCAAGAAATATTGAATAACTATATAAGGAAATATTTTATAATTAAATAAATGTTAAATGCTATAGGTACCATATTATCTTTATCAGAAGCCTAATCGCATATAAAAATGATAGTTTTTAAATCAGAAAATAAAACAAAGATAATATTAAAAGAAAATATTCAACTTATTGCAGTAATGTTATTTTGCAATAATGTTTCCACATTCTAACAATCTCATGTATATAAAGTTATATAATCTATAAATTTCTAAGGTATCATATTATCTATAAGTAAAGGCTTATTAAGAGTTATTTTGGCATGAAATAAATTACCTAAAAGAGTAATTCTCATAGTTTGGATTTCATAGATTGTCAAAGATTGAGAATAATTTCACCTTAAATTAATGAGGAGATAAAAAAAAAACTGTGGTTCTTCTACATAATGGAGTATTACTCTGCCATAAAAAATGATAAGTTTGAATCATTTATACTTAAATGGATGTACCTTGAGGACATCCTCATAAGTGAAATAGACAGGTCACAGATGTGTAAATATTGCATCTTTTCTCTGGTATGAGAAAATAAAGATGTAAATAAGTTCTAGAATGTATGTTATATATTGTAAAATAGAAAATACTCAAAGCGAAATGGGGTGAAGGGGGAAAAATAATGAGATTATAACAAAAAAGAAAAGAAACAAAGTTTATGTATATTGGGGGTGGGGTGGTAGGGCTATGGGAAAAAATGAGAATTAAGTTGTGTCATATACTGGTACAAATTCTCATTGTTGAGTATAATCATGATGTGTATATGTAATGTACCAATAAAGATTTTAATTTAAAAAAGAGGGAAAAAAGAATGTGATAGGAATAAAAAAAGGGAACAAAGCTCCTGTATATAGGGGGTGGAGGGTTGCACGTGGGTAGGGGAGGGGAAAAATGAGAATCAAGTCGCGTCATATTCTGGTACAAACTCTCACTGTTGAATGCGAAGATGATGTGTATTCATAATGTATCAATAAAGATTTGACTTTTAAAAATGAAAAAAATAAATGCTTATTGTATGTTATAATTATTCTATTTGTCTTAGATTTATTATATAATTTTATCTTAATATTGATGCATGAGTTAACTGCTATTGGAACTCCTACTGTACAGATGAGAAAATTTTTCCATAAAAAAGGTTAAATAAATTGCCCTTTATCAGAGATATTAAACAGCAGAATTAATACTTAAAGTAAATTTAAATATGGAAAACTGAAAAAATTCTAAAGCTTTTATTATTTTATCAAAAGGATTTTTTCAAAAATCACAATTTTTATAATTATTTCATGGATCTCTGAAATACAACACAATTGGCAAAATTACAATAATAAATGAAATTTATTTTGTTTAATGAAAAGGTTTAGCTTTATTTTTTCATTGTAGACAAAATGTAGACTGAAATCAGTATTATCCATATATTCAGGTTAGAAATTACTGCTATACTCCACGTAACTGGTTTATAGCAGTCCATTTCATATATAGAGAACAGTATTATTAAAAAAATTCCTCAATAATATTATATACACATAGACAGCAGAAAGCCCTCACAGATGTTCATTTCTGTTCTACATATTCTAATTAGAACATACCTTCCATTGATCTAATTTTAAATGGTTTATGATACATTACTTGTCTTAAATATCTCATAAAGTAAATGTATAAAATATCCTGATGAAACACTGTATTGCCAAGATCTAAGGAGTTTAATCTGGAAAAAAATCCAGATTATCATCTCAAAATCTAATTAAGGTTAAATGAGTAAATGTATCCAAAGGTGTTTAATATATTTTTCACAAAAAATTGTTCTTCTGTTCTTCTACCATACAATTTGCATCTTTGTACAGTTTGTTTGAATATAGAATGAATATTTACATTAATGATTTAAATATTTTCACATGTAGTCTTTAGGTACTGAGAGAAGGTAGAAATGATAATTTCCATATGGATAATGAAATTAACATCAAATTAACTGGCAATACATTCAGCACTAAGATCGTTTTTAAAAATCATATTAATAGTTTATGTATGTAATAGTATCTTTCTTTTGGTTTTGTTGGAGTTTAAGGAAGCTCGGAGAGACACATAAAATTTACCATTCACAGCTTTGTTGGTCCAGAATTCTACAAAATATAATAGAAAAGATATTTGAATATAAAATAATTTATATGCTGGTAGAATGTGTTTAAGATTTTGTTCACTGATTTTACAAACAATTTAGAAATATTGTTATATAGGTAATAGAACATTAGGAGGAAACTTTCATGCTTATCTCTCTACTCCTTCTTAAAGAACAGGAATTTAAGCCTCTGAGCAAATAAGTAACTTACCTGAAGTTATGTAATTGATAAAAAGCAGAAGCAGGATCAAGATTAAGTAACCTCATTCTATATAATGTGCCTTTAACCTTTTTTCTTGTATTGCTCCTGTTGTAAAGTTAAGGAGCATCACAGTAGATAAAATATACCCATATTTTTCTAATGAAAATATGTACTTTAGCATAACAGTACCACACATTTCAGTAGCTGGGCTGGAAAATATAGGGAGCAATCTGTGTTCACTCACTTGATATAATACATTTGTGTATTTATAATTTTTATTGAATGTTTTCTTTTGATTTTTCTAATAAAATTATCCCAATTCAGTACAATGTCACATGAAAATCTGCTTCTACAACATTGAGAGGATGATGAAATGAATTATCAGATAATTCAGCCACCAATGATGACTTGAATCATGTAAACCAAAGAAGTTACCAAGACATGACAGATAAAGTAGTACAGAATGGAGCCTTTAATTCAGATGAGGGAAAAAAAAGTAATGAAGATAAATATTTGACTAGTCAAAATGGTCATGTATACCTGAATGATCCATTAGAACTTCATCAGAAAATGTTACTTTGAAAATGTAGACTGAAATCAATATTATCCATATATTCAGGTTAGAAATTACTGCTATCCTCCATGTAACTGGTTTATAGCTGTCCATTTCATATATAGAGAACAGTATTATAAAAAAAATTCCTCAATAATATTATGCACACATAATAATATAGTTTCCAGGGTGAAACCTATTGTTGAATGCCAACACTGTGATTTAATGCTGGAAATTGTTTGCAATAGATGATATGCAACAAGATGTTTTGAAACACACTAACAATGAAATACAAATTAAACATTTTAGATGCATCAATAGTAATGCTTGAAAATGTATTTATTGGAATATCTCATGATCTGAACTAAAAGCCTTCATAGCAGAACTTTCTCTTTGTAATTGTCAGAATCTGAAGGGTTTATAAGGAGTGACAGATGTGAGGTTGAGATTTTTAGAACAATAATGATAATGAAGAGATTTGGTTTATTTCAAAATTATGTACAAAAAGACTCAGCAAGAAACAAAAATGAAAAAACTCAGCAATTTGCTTATTTTTAAAAGCTCTGTTTTGAACTGTCAAGCAATTTACACATCATGTGAACACATGACAATTCACAAACAAAATGCATCCTTTCATGGTTGTTGAAGATTTGAGGAATATATGCCAAATAAACCTTCCAAATACAGTGTAAAAATAAATGCTATCATAGATGTAAAGACATTTTACACCTTGAATTTAAAAATTTACTTTGGGACTCAGCCAGCAGGTGTTTACTCCTGCAGTAATAAACCTTATGACACTGTGAACAGATTTGTTGCATCTATCTGAAAAAGTGACCCAAATATCACATGTGACAGTTGATGCATGAGTTACTCATTAATGTTACATTTGCTAAAAGCAAAACAAAAACAGAAGCAAAAAAAAAAAAAAACCCAGCTGACCAGTGTAGGTATTATTCATAAGAACAAAGTAGAGAATCCTGAAGAAAAAATGTTGCAAGTTCATAATAGAGAAATATATAGGACAATTTTTGGATTTCAATTGGCCTACTATGTGGTGAAGAAAAACACAGTAGTATTGATAATGTAAATATTACACCATTATGATAAGATTGATAGTGAAGCTGGACATGGCAGTGCAAGCCAATAATCTCAGTAGTAGGGCAGCTGAGGCAGGAGGATCCTGTGAGTTAGAGGTCAGTATGTGTTACACAGTGAGTTCTAGGTCAGGCTGGACTACATTATGGTGAAGAAAAACAAAGTAATACGGCACTATAGACATTAAATGATGATAAGATTGATAATGAATCTGGGCATGGTGGTTCATGTCTACAGTCCTAGCATGTGGGGGCTGAGGCAGGAGGATTCTCGGAGTTCACAGTTAGCCATGCTATTAGTCAGTTTAAGGTTAGCCTGGACTGTGCGTGGAGACTCTGTCTCAAAAAACTAACAATGAAACACAAAGATTCATAGTACATCCTGAACACAAATAAAGCCACAAATGGTCATATTTCACAACAAAATAAAGGTAGAGTAGATTTTGTTGGTGAGTTATCTAGCAATTATGATGTCATTTGAAACATAAAACATTGGTCAATGGTTGTTTTAATTAATTCTAAACCTGTCAATCATAAGTAGTTTACAAAGAAAATAACAAGCACAAAATATGGGGAAAGTCTTTTAGAGATTAGGACTCAAAATGATAAAATGATCAGTTACAAAAGAGGAAGAACAATATGTATCTGCTCAAAGAACTCTATCACAGAATTCTGGAGCAGATTGGTGGACAGGTGAAACATCACAAGAATATCCAAAGAAAATATGAAGACCATCAAGATGTCAAGTACTTCCTGTCAAAGAAGACAGGAAAACAAAACATGCGCCATTGTTGTAAGTGATACTGGTGTATGGAACATGCCATTGTCATTTGTGAATATGAACTCAGGTGTAATAGCTGAAGTGAAGATTATTTTTTCATAGAGTTCTGTCTGTAGCTTACTGTAGTTCACACAAGAATTTATTTCTGCTGTTATTTTTTAGATCTTGAAAGCAGGTGCTGTTGATGTTGAAAATATTAATGTTTATTTTATACATTCACTATTTTAAAATTCAATATTTTATTTCCCTGTGAAGTACACATTATTTGATATAATAATATTTATTAAAATTAATAATTCATCAATAGAAATACTTCTAAAAATTAAATGAGGGAATTATATATCCCCATAATGCTCCCATACACAAAATTTTACATGCTGTACCCAGCTTTAAAATGTAATTCCTGTAAAGATCTCTTTAAGAAACGGGAAATTAGAGACCTGAGGTTTCCTAAGAGCTCCCTGCTACAAATATGCTGTTCTGTCTGAGGTGACTGTACTCTGGGGATTAACTAGAGCTCCTCACATCATAGTCATCTTCACCATCACACTAGTTGTCGTATACTGCGTACTCACCATACACTAGGCACCTGTCTACGCAGCAAATCCACTATTCTCACAACAATACATATTCTTTTTCCCTGCTTTTACACATTAGGAAACAAAGCCAGAGAATCATGAAGTGACTTCTCCCAGTTGACACAATGATTATGTTATAGAATTTGGATATGAGCCCTTTATTTAGCTTAACTTTCTAACTAATCAAAGAGAACAGAAAGGCAAACCCACTGCTAGAGTGGGCTTATCATTCTTACTACTAGTATAAGAAACACTGTTAGAGAACAAGACATAAGAAATCTTTAAATATATCATCAGTGAAAGGCTGCATACATTATTTGATCCTCAATTAAATCATTGCACTACATTTCAGAACCAATGTATAGTAAATCTGCTCAAAATAAGATTCTATGTATCTTATGTCACTTTGCCCTTTACACAACAAACAATATAATTATCAATACAAACTTGAGTAGTGGTACTCAAAACAGGTAGAGGCTGGGAAGGCATTAAATTATCATAGAAATTCTTTTGCAAATATACATTCTCCTAAGTAAACATTGAGGAGTGAGTGACAGTGAGGAACCCAGGAGGGAAACTATCTGTGTAACTTGACAAACTCTCCTTAGTCAATTATGGCACAGTGGCTATTGAGTTATCATCAGCTAGCATAAATATCCTCTCAAGATAGCTCATTCCATTGATCTGGTACAACGCAACATTTTTATCATACAGAGATAGACAAGTATATGAGTTGAATCTTCAAAGAAAGATTCTAAAACTATTATTAGAGTATGTTGGAAATGTTTTGGCAGGGTATTCAGGAGGGTCCTTTGACTGAGATATAATTTGCAATGAGATATGAAACAGAGTAAAGTCTAAAAATTAAAGGTCTTACAGAACTAAAAAATCTAACTTATATGGACTCTAAATAGTTTGGAAACAAAACTAAGGAGGACTTTCATAGACAAAGTCTATTAAAATTTCAACTATGTCAAAGATAACATTGCAGGCATTACCTTCGTGTATATAAAAATTGCTGAGGGGCCGGGGAGTTAGCTCAGTGGTTCCGGCGCCTGTCTTGCAAGCGCAAGGGCCCGGGTTCGATTCCCTGGTAACCACATGGCAATACTGGGTGTGGAGACCCACACCCAGCAGCAACCAGTACCACATACCACAGTGCCGGGCGTGGTGGCTCACGCCTGTAATCCCAGCACTCGGGAGGCAGAGGCAGGAGGATTGTGATGTGAGTTTGAGGATGAGCTCAGGGCCAGCCTGAACCACAAAGCGAGACCCTGTCTCAAAAAACCTAAAAAAAAAAAAAA
>PVIR01017202.1:0-35359 GCA_004026965.1 Petromus typicus
CCGGTAACCACATAACCCACACCCAGCAGCAACCAGTACCACATACCACAGTGCCGGGCGTGGTGGCTCACGCCTGTAATCCCAGCACTCGGGAGGCAGAGGCAGGAGGATTGCTGTGATGTGAGTTGGAGGCTGAGCTCAGGGCCAGCCTGAACCACAAAGTGAGACCCTGTCTCAAAAAAACCTAAAAAAAAAAAAAGAGAATTAAGTTGTGTCTTATACTGGTACAAATCCCCATTATGGAGTGCAATCATGATTCATATATGTAATGTACCAATAAAGATTTTTTTAAAAAAAAGGTAGGAAAATAAACGTAGATGAATTAAATAACTTGGGTAAGCTATACTTAGGTTTATTCACTAATAAATCCACATCTCCTGGTCCAGGGTCCAATTTCCTTTCTGCTACATTATATCATGTTGATTACTACAAATGTAGCTTACTGTTTATAAATAGTACTTTGAAAAGTATATTACTGCTCAAAGTTGCTTGTACTGGCAGCCGTGAGAGCACCACCACGAAGAATGACCATGTGCATCACATAATTCTTATAAGATCAGGGTATAAAGAAGCTGACAATGTCTATTAACAATCTGATTACACATTCACGATGAGGCCATAATGTGTATGTATGTCTAGCTTCTAGGAAGCTCTTATTTGAATATGTTATGTTCTCATCATCCTGAATGACTATGGAGTGGTACGTGCATGACTGTCCCATAAGAGAGCAAAAGATAGTCCCACTGTGTGGTACAAGTCACCTGACACGACAATCAAGCATATCCCATCAATAGATCAAGCCAGTAAGAATGTGTTAAATCTCTTTATAACTGAATTACTGTTAAAGGGTTTTGATATTTTGAAATCTGAATCTTTATTGCTTAATCCTGACTGACTTTTCCTTGTGAATCAGGCTGATTATACCACAAAGTACTGGTTAATATGAAAATAAAGGAGACAACATATGGAATATATTTGGTATATACTTCTAACAATAAATTTTTAATTTAGATTCTATCATAAAGTAGCAATTTTAATTTCAACATAATAAAAATACCTTAGAAATATAAAATTTAGATAGCATAGTTTAATACTTTTTTGTTCTTAGATGAGTTTCACATATAAATATGCTTTATATTTACTCATATTTACTAGGTGAAAAGAATAGAGAAAAAGGGCATATTTCTTTCTTGCTCATACACAGACACACTTCAAACTGAATCTTACTCTGCACACTTGTAAACTTTGGGGTTGAAATAATCTTTCTCTAGAATAAGTTATTTCTAAAGTTATCCATTCACATAAAAGTGCAGTGTTGACAACTGACTTCAATATTTATGAAGTCAAGGACAATTTAAAACTGGCTCACTAATAGCTGCCAGTAAGTTAAGAATATAGTATAAAAGTCACTGTGGTCAAAAATCAAGTCGAAATGTTCAATTCTTCAATAAAATCCTTTATTTTAAATAAGCAACAACACTAAAAATACTGAAGAGAAATATTATATCCAAACTCCCAGTGTGTTGGTGGTATAGTGGTGAGCACAGATGCCTTCCAAACTCCTAAACACTTACGTGACCCACATAATTCTAAAATCTATAGCTGTTTTAAATATTATCAGTACTTTCATTTTTTGTTTTGTTTTTTTAAATTTTGTTTTGAGATAGGGTTTCATTCTGTAACTCAGACTGGCCTTCAACTCACTATGTAGCCCATGCTGGCCTTCAACTCAAAGCAGTCCTCCTGCCTCGGCCTGCAGAGTAATAACAGCTGTGAGCCACCACAGGTGGCTTCATTTTTGTTTTCTGCCAACAGGCTATAAAATACAGATTCAAACATATGCAATGTTGCTTGAATTTATTGACAGGCAAGGCATCATGCAGAATATGAAATTTAGTTTAGCCTGTTTTAGCCTGTTCATAGACAAAAATTCTAAACTAACACACAAAAGTAATTTATAGGTGGCTATGAACAATTCAGAGAAATCAAATGAATAAAAGGTAGCCTGTCCACAGCTTAACAAACCTAAAGCTAACCAAGGCTATTCTAAGGTTTCTGTCACAGTCAACATTATACCTAGACCTCCAGATTTATGTACTTAGTATTAATAAAATCAGTAACTGGTAAAGCTATCATGATCTACCACTCTTAATTTGAGCTCCTAGAACCATCTGAGATATCCTCTACACATGCTATTTCAATAACAATACTGCAAAGTAGAAGCTGTAGTCTATTGTAGCTATTGTATAAAAGAGGAGCTCAAACTCAGTACTTAATTAGCATAAGCAACACAACCAATGTAAAAGTGGTGAAACCTAAATTCAATGCAAACCTGTACTATTTCTACATCAGACTAAACTTATTTTGATCAAACACAGTAATTCTACTTCTAGAAATGTATCCTCCAAAAATATGCATGAGAATAGTGCTGTCAAACAAATATTTATCACAACATTGTAAATCAAGATAGCGAAAAGGGAGTATTTATCAAGAGAAATGGTTAAATCATAATTCATTCTTAAAACAGAAAAGAAGGCCAGCTTTACACACATATGGATATGAAGTGGAATAATTTCTAGTATGCACACCATATGCATTTAATATAGTAGCTATTGGTCAGTGTAGCAATTAAAATTATTTTAATTAAATACATTTTTGTATACTAGAGATTATACCTTGAAATGAAATAAAATTTTAACATTTAGTTTTTTAGTCCTACCAGCCATTTTTCAAAAGCTCATTGCAATGCACATGTGGCTGCTAGCTACTACACTAAGCAGCCAGATACTTCTGCCCTCACAGAAAAGCCAATCAGATACAAATAATAAAGAGTATATTTGGAAGGCCAGAAAAACATTAATAGCAATAGTTTCTAGACAAAGAAACAGAGATGGTAAGAATACTTAGCATTCAACATACAACCATTTACAATTTACAAACTCTTTAAACGTCATATGCAGCTAATATGGGTAATGTTTAAAGT
The DNA here is from genome assembly GCA_004026965.1 of Petromus typicus. NCBI lineage: Eukaryota > Metazoa > Chordata > Mammalia > Rodentia > Petromuridae > Petromus > Petromus typicus. The sequence goes on from PVIR01017202.1 coordinate 2,984, forward strand.
AATTAATTGCCTATTTAAAAATACCTTGACTCCCAACAACATAATAAAGCTCTTGATTTATTCTAATTAAAAGCATGAAAAACACAGAAATAGTGGAGGCTGAGGTACAAAAACTTATTTCTGAAACTTTCTGGAAATACCGCTGACCACTACCTATACTTCATTAAGCATTTTTTCACAATACTATGTGGGACACCAAAACACAGGAATGTCTCGTTTTCCAGAGGAAAGAAGCACAGGTCACACTGTCACATCCATTTCTCTTCTCCTTTTCTTGTACTTCCATTTAATGCTCTATGGAGGAGCACTTAAAAGCAACAGACTTTCAGCTCTGTTCTAAAATCACATTGTTTTCAAATGTTCTATCAAACTTGTTAATGGTTACTATAAAAATAAAAACAAAATACCAGTCACATGCCTCAATTTCCTCACTTGTAAAGGGAAAGTCACTGCTTAATCAACATTATTTATTCACACCTGAACACTTTTGTTGAAACTAACACCCTAATCTTGGAAAACAATAAAGACACAGTACCCAGATACTCCAAATTACATCTGAATTAAAACTCTTCTCACATTAAGACACTGTCCATTTGGGAAAGATTAACGGACCAAGAGATGATATTAATACATGAAAACAAGACCCTAAACTATCTCCTGTCCTACAGTTACACATTTTCACTCTTGCTTTTTCTTCCATAAATATCAGACACTGAGATCTACTCTAGCTCTAGAGCTTTTTTACCATCACCATACATAGTACTTTCAGAATGAGTCTGGCAGACCAGAGATCTGTGCCAGTGCAGGCAGAGGCTAGGCTGTCTCCAAAGTGATAAGGACCAGACTGGTGACACAAAAGCCTGCTCAAATTTCAAGAACGTAGACTGTGTAAAAAGAAGTACTACCACAGAATTACTCAGACTCTAATACCTAAGCACATTCAAAAGCATTTCAGGAAGTCAATTTACTAGGAAAACTTCCTATAACACACTGTATAAGGCCAAGTAAGGATGATATGAAAGTGAGGAAAATCTATATTTCTAAGTCATTAATAAACAAATTATAAAATACAATAATTATCAGTAAGTAATTTAAATCCTATAGAACAAATGTCAAAATCATTTCATATAAATGCTACATTTCAAAGACCAAAGGATGCAAGGGGAGAGGGAAGGGAAACTAAAAAGAATTAAGATGTGTTATGTACTTGTACCAACATTCCACAATGAATGTAAACATTATGTATTGCAAACATATACTAATAAGAAATTTTAAAATCTCAACACTTATGTGGCCTTAGGTTATTATTATACATTTATATGAAGGAGTGAGACATTTGAAAATGGGTCTATCAATAGGAAAGTGCAAAGAAACTTGCCAAAGCATGCCAGCTCCATGGCACACAAGCAACGAGCACTGTGTTTGCCTGTGCCAGTCAGATCACCAACCATCACTACTATGAAGGCCGTGAAAGAAGCTGTTATTACTCTGGTTTAAAGCCAGCACAGGCCAGAGAAGCAGCTTAGGCGGAACTTTACATCAGTGGCAGGTCTCCCAAGTTCTCTCAATGCCACGGAATTCATAAATGGGATCAGTATGTTCTAAAAAAACATGGTACTGCAAAAGGAAAAAAAAGGTTCCACAGCATCAAGCAGTGTAATACTTGAAACCTCATCATCAAAGTGACAGTTTTCAAGTGCCATTTATGATGCCCTAGTCTGGAAACATCCCAGCTAACCCATCTGATCAACAATTTCACAGATGGAAGCACTTGATGGCTAATTGGCAAGTCTATTATTCAAATAAAACAGCTCTCTGTATCTCTTTTTTTCATGATTACAAGTCAAGGTACAACAAGACAGGTCATTGATATTAGCTTACTAAGAAAAGCTTCTTTACCAAAATAATTTTTTAATGAAAAAATGTATTTTGGCATTTAGTTCACCACAGTAATCTGATTTTGAATGGTAAGGAAAATTTCATGTAGCAAAAGAGAAACGCAAACCTCCTTTTAAAAGTGATATTGTTTGTAACCTATCAGTATGTCATAACAGAACACAAAGATTAAGGTGAAACATTTACTCACTCCTTACATATTCTTAAAGCATGGACCAAGCATTTCATGTAATAACTATTTTAAATATTTGCAGTTTTCTACAAACTTTAAAAGCAAAAATCTTATTCTACATTTTGCAATAAAAATTATAAGACTATGTTTTATTAATTTATGAAGCAAGTACCCATGACAACCCTAGAGTTTATCTACCTGAGGCAAACAAGCTTTGGCATCAAGAAGACTTATGTTTCTAGCTCCACTGTTTGTTAGTTCCATGATTCAACCCCATAATATGGAAATAACTATCCCTACCTGGACAGGATTATTGTAAGGACTGAATAAGAAGACTAAGCACTGACACATCTCCCATCAGAACATAGCAGGTATTCAGGATTAGCCTGCCTCTCCTCTGCTTCTAACCTATTTCTATAAAATGTAAAAAGAAAACCTGAAACAATTTTCAAAACATGTGGGGGTCTCTTTATAAATTCATATGTTTGCTGTAGATCCCATGAGCAATGCCATTTCCTATTCCGAGAACCTGGCCATCTCATGCTAGTACCATCTTCATAGACTTTCAAGTACAAAGCCCCTAAACTGGAGGTGTGTAGAAAAACTGGGGTACAAAACATTCACAGACCTCATGGTAAGCAGAGATTAGGAAATGTGTATCTGTAAGCAGGAAAGGAATGGTATCCAGAATGGAACTAGATATATGCTAAAGTAAAATCAAAATCATCTCGCTATGCTAACATAGCTACACTATGGTAAAAAAAAAAAAAAAAAAAAAAAAACAGGTAATGAAATGACTAGTTTCCCAAGAAGAAAAGAAATGTCTCCTCTCTCTAAAAGAGAATGAGATACTTTCTAAAACTAAGTTTTCTTACTCTAAATTGTGGAATGGGAGAAAGTGCTAGGGATCAATCCGAGGGAATGGAATCCATAGGTAGCTACTTGAGTACCACTAAGCTACTTCAGCTATACTATATATTTTGGTGAGTATTTTGCTTCCAGTTACTCAAATTCTGGTATTAATTACATCTGGAAATAAAGAACTAATTAACAAGGAGCTACCACCATAAGCAGATTAAGAATGTATTCCAATAAAAAGAAAGGAAATGTACAGACAAGAAGCAAAAGAAAAAGTAAAATTATCATTAATTTACTCTTTATGGACCCTCGGCCTTCACATTGTGTCCTTCACAGGACCTTCACTCTTCAAGGGAAACAGCCTATGAATCACTACTTTGCAAAGCAGCACGGGGAGGCTGCCCCACGGACACAACTGCCCGGTTCTGGTGGCATCTTCCAGCACATGTAACCTAAACATTTCACAAAGAACAACCCTGATTGTGTGTGGTGGGTCAGACCTACATTCCAACATGCCTAGGTTCTACATAGGTATTATATCAAGATACTGTGTCTCAATGATACTCTGATCTCCAAAATCAGAACTTATGCTACACAAGTTTAAGACACAAAACTCAAAATCAGTGTGTCAAACTAGAAACAGCCAGTAAATCAAACATGTAAAACAATGCTGAAGGGAAGAAAAGAAACAGATTGCTTTAGATTCACAACATCCCATGCATTTGGAATACGAAGACTATATTGCACTGATTTAGTTTCTTCTATTAAACAGATGTATCTTCTCTTCACTTTCATACTGTATATTCTTCCTATCAGAAATATAATCAGATATCATAGGTTCATCATATCCTTGACTTCAAATTTAAAAGCTTAACCATTTTATTTTTCTTCATAATTTTAATTGTTTTATTTCATGAGAATATGATTAATTCTTGAGGACAGCTTTGCTGTAATTGAAAATACTACTCCTTATGTTTTAACTCCAAAAAACTTATTGTAAAATGAAAATTTAACATCCACAAGCTTCCTCTGAAGGATCTGACAAAACTATAGTATCAAGCAAAATGACACTGATTAACTACAATACACTCAAGAATTTCACTTTTACTTGACAATTCTCAAAGGCCAAAGAGATACCTCAAAAGAACTATTAATAACTATGCAGAGCTGCACCACAAAGATCACTAGAAAGATTATACTCTAATCAGCTTACTTTTGACTCCATTTTTTCTTAATGTTCTACAGTAATATTAAAAAAATTAGTACTTTTTAAAATAACATAACAGGTAAAAGGAGCAAATGAAAAACCATTAAAAGCAGTTTATATCTTTGCTTTGTTTCTAAATCAAAATCACTATTATTTATAGTGAAGCAAAGAAATAAAATTACCAGTACATGTAATACACAATGTTTACATGCCTTGCATAGAGTTGGCATATATATATAACACATCTTAATTCCTTTTATCATCCCCTTTCTCTCCTCTCCACCCCCCAATTACATGAGGTCAGGGGTGGTAAACCTATGGCCTACATGCCACAGTGGACTGCTTCTACCACCGAAAGCGCTAAAAGGTTCACCATCACTGCACTAGGTGTATCTCATGGGCTCAACAGGTACATGTGGGTTATATAAAATATATAACTCAGTTCTTAAGCTGATAAATCACTCTTCAAGTGCTTAACAAACACACAGCTAACAGCTACGATATTAGTGCAGATATACAATGTTTTCATCATTACAGAAAGGTGTATGGACCACACTTCTATGGAACTCTATCTTGCTTTTACTCATTCAGATGATGCTTACTTAGCATGGTGGTGCACATCTGCAATCCTGGCTACTCTGAAGGATAAGGTAAGAGGATAAAATAGTTAGATCAGTCAGGGCAATGAGACTGTCTCAAAGTAAATTAAAAGACTCAGGATGTAGCTCAGTGGTATAGAGTACTTGCTTGGCATGCATGAAACCCTGGGTTCAAGCCTCAGCACTGCACAAAATAAAATAAACGTTATGGACCCTTGAAAAAAGTATAACTTAAGAGTTTTTAAGGTTTACACCAATGTAGGGGCCAGGGATTTAGCTCAGTGGTTCCAGCACCTGCCATGTAAGCACAAGGTCCTAGGTTTGATCCCCAGTAAACACATACAACAAAGCTGGGCATGGTGACTCACGCCCACCAGCCATCAGTAGTATATACCACAATGCTGGGCATGGTGGCTCACACCTGTAATCCCAGCACTCAGGAGCCAGACACAAGAGGATTGCTGCCCAGCCCTGTGGGATCTTAAACTACAAGGATTACTATACTAGGATTATTGGCTTTAAGACTTACTGGGTCTCACTGGGATGTAAGGATGTCTGCCTTACCCAACGTAATCTTCAACTACAGTGATTATTGTGAGACTGCCCTGTATTATGCATGCTAGGATTATAGGTTCAAGACTTGGTAACAAATAAAGGTGCAGGCAAGCTCCTAAAGCTCCCGTTATAGGCTCTTCTGCTCCTGCTTCTGATGTTGCAGTTTCTGGCCTTTGGCTGCTGCTGCTCAGAGGCAGGGCAAGGGTCAGCTTGGGCTCAGCCTTTTTGCTCATGGTTCTGACTTTGTTGTTTGTTGGTTAATAATCCTTTAACTGTGGGAGTCCAGGTAGAGGACTCAATTTCCCTGATCTATATCTGTGTATCTGTATCTGTGATAATAAAACTATCATCTTAAGTGTAATACTTTCTTTCAATTGAGTATTGTGAATTACTAAACCTGAGGGAGTTAGAAGCACTTCTAAAATACAGCCACTCAGTCAAAAATGTGTGCCCTGAACTACAGCCAGCTTTTAAGGTAAGGGCAATCTAGTAGAGTACTAACCTTTATTTTATAAAGTTTGAAGCCAATTCCTGTTTATCAAGTTGTGGTACAAACTTTCAATGTTGAATGCGATGATATATAGTACCAATAAAGAACTGAATTAAAAAAAATGTACTGCCATGTTCTCAATTAGAAGTGATATAAAAGGTCTATAAGTCAATTAAGTAGTAATTGCTAAACAATGCTATGAAAAGTATTGGATATTTCACTCATCAAAGTTAGCCTATTATTATTTTGATTTAAGAAGGCTTATTAACTCATAAAATAGCCATGCTTCTGGAACTTTAAACAAGAAAAGATACTTTTTTTTATTCAAGTCTTTATTGGTACATTATGAACACATTCATTATTACATTCAACATTGGTAGATTGTACCAGAATATGACATGACTTGATTGTCATTTTTTTCCCCTTCCCCCACCCAAATTGCAACCCAATCCCTACGTACATAAGCTTTGTTTCTTTTCTTTTTTTGAGACAGGGTCTCTGTAGTTCAGACTGGTCCTGAACTTAGCCTTGAACTCAGCAATCCTTCTGCCTCCATCTCCCAAATGCTGGGACTACAGGCATGAGCCACCATGCCTGGCACAGTGGTATGTGGTGCGGATTGCTGGTGGGCATGAGTCTCCACACCCAGCATTGTAGTATGCAGTTACCAGGGATCAAACCCAGGACCTTGTGCTTGCAAGGCACCGGAACCACTGAGCTAAATCCCTGGCCCAGTTTCCTTTTTTAAAAAAATATTTTATTACTATCACACTTTTTCCCCTCGTTATTTACTCCTACACCCTAAAGAAAGATACTTCTAAAAAGGGACAAAAGTCTATTTGACTTCTTAGGGTTAAATAGCCACAAAGAATGCTCAAGAAGTTATATATGGCCTTTCTTTACTTGTTCTGGATTTATTAGCCCCGTAGTTTAAGGGGTCACTTGCAAAACTACTTATCAACAAGTAATTTGGCCCTACTGATAGAACTGTGCTTCTTCCATCAAACAATGAAAGAGTAACATTCTCACTGATTTTTGATTTCTGAAGAGAAAAACCAACTTGTGTCTCCTTTCCTACTATTATTGTTCATTACATCTCAGCTAATGAAAAGATAGCTGCCTAACAATTCAAAGATCTTTAAATTCTTATGGGGTGGAGGTTATAGCTCAGTAATCTCAGAGCACTTGCCTAGCATGTGTGAAATGCTGAGTACTGAAAAAGAAAAACAAGACTTCTTATTGAATATACTTATTCAGAAATAATACTTAATATTTCATGTTCTAGAAATAATACTGAATTTATCTGTCAAGTTAAAACTAGAACAACTAAGGTAAAATTTTAGGGAAAACATTTTCAGCCCCCTAATCAGCCAGTATTTGATAAGGAAGTTAAGAAGTCTACAAGTTATTACTTTGAGAGTTGGCAATCTAACTGGGGAGATAAAATACATCTAATCAAAAAACTTAAGTCCTGGGCCGGCAACGTAGCTCAGTGGTTCTGGCATCTGCCTGGCAGTGCAAGGTCTGAAGTTTGATCCCCGCTACCACACATCACAATGCCAGGCGTAGTGTAATCCCAGCACTCAGAAGGCAGAGGCAGGAGGATTGCTGTGAGTTCGAGGCTAGCCTGGGCTACATGGTGGTGAGCTCAGGGCCAGCCTGAAATACAAAGGGAGATCCTGTCTTTAAAAAAAAAACACAAAAACTGAAGTACATAAGTAATCTATTTTTGTTTTAAATACAAACTGAGAACCTAAAGACAAGTAGAATCAGTGAGAAATTACTGAACATTTCATTTTCTTTTTAATATAAAGGTCTACAGTAGTCTTTGAGACACAACATAACTTGTGGTACTTCATGCCTTGCAATTTACCACTATAGATAGACAAGGTAGGTATATAATTTGTCACATCTCATGCTTAAGTAGCACTTTGGCATTTAATTATGATGCAAGTAAGTAAAGCCAGGCATGGTGGCCTATGCCTCTAGTCACATTCTGGGGAGGCAGAGCGGTATAATCACATCAGCCCAGGATTTCAAGACCAGCCTGAGCAATATAAGAGGCTTGTCTCAAAAACAAAACAAACAAATAAAATAAATAAATAAGAATCTTGGTCTTTACCTAGAATTTGTAGGTTGCAGGTTCTACAAAGACATTACAAAACTAAGAAGCATGACGCAGCCATGGACAACAAAGAAACACAAGAAATACTCAAAACTAAAAAAAACAAGTTTTTAATTGAAGTCTATTCAAGTATGCAACATAGAATGACAAAAAGATCTCATATTTCTAAAGAATTACTATAAATTATATCTAATCAAAAGTTCTTATAAAAGTATTTCCAAAATTCTAAAATTTCATTACGTCTCAAAATTATGTTTCTAGTATATGTTATAGTTCTTATATAAATATAGCTTACTGTAAATGCAGGAAGATAAAAGTCATAACAGTGACACAGAAATGAGGGAAGACAAGTAACTGAAAGAACTACAAAGTTACACAAGTATTTCAAGCCAAGTTCAGCATACTCGTTTAATCCTGGGCCTTAGGACGTTTGAGACTAGAAGGTCACTGTGGATTTAGGCTTGGCCTATGGTATATAATGACTTCAAACCAGACTTCGAAAGCCCTATCTCTTAAAACAAAACAAATTTCTTACATTTCTAACAGTCATAAAACAATATATTACATAAAAAATTCAGGAAAGAAATACTACATAATCACTGTTTTTCCTACTATGAAGTAGGAAAGAATGAAGTAACTGGTTACTATGAAGTAACCAGAATGATGAGAACTTATAAGAGGCAGAAATTCTTTAGTTGAAGGCAGAGAGGATTAAGGCTATTTGCCAAAGCACGGAACAAAATAAACAAAAATTCAAAAGCTTATTTAATTTTAATAAGAAGGTAAAAGAAACTACATACAGATCAAATTTAAAGAGAAAATATTGCTTATCAATACATTTTTGTACCATAATTATTAGCATCAATTTATTAAACTTAGAGACAACATACACAAAAAGAATCTATGGATCAGTTATTTTAATCTAGCAGAGTATGTCATGTTTACTTTTTCACGTCACATCTAAAGTTTACATTATAAATTTAGAAATGTTTTGGGTTCTTTTTGTTCAAAATGGGTAACATTCCAAAATTTTAATCAAGCAAACAAAAAAAATCTCATTCCCAAGAGAAAAGCAAATTAAGATTATATAAACTGTTTTCCATATGTTATTTAGTGTTGCAATACAACAATTGGCAAAAAGGTAAGAATCTTACCATAAGGTTATCTAGTGGGTGATTTTCTTTGGAGTGCTTGCTTTCTCTTTCAACAGAGAAAAGCCCCATAGTCTATGCACAAAGAAATACTCAAGAGTCTAGATACTAACCTGGCCCAGTCCAGGCATCCCTCCTCCAAGTCTAAGAAGTCTGTCCATATTTCTAGAAAACAGAAACAAAGGAAAACGTTCTTAAGTACAAAAGTGTTTACTCAATTGCTATCTATATAATTCACCTTCAGTCACTCAGTATGTCAAAAATATTGGTGGTAATTACAACACAACATCAGACTTCCTGTTAATTAACACCACATATTAATTCAAGAAGCTGTCTTCCATGCTAATTAACAGACCTTATTTTACTGCTTTGGTTTTGGGTTATCCCCAGTTTTAAAGACAAGCAATCTTAGCATACTTTCAAAACTTTGCTATCATTAAGTTAATTATATTTGCTTATTGTTATCTAATATAGTACCTGAATGAGGAAAAAGTGCCTGAAATGCTTATCATATGTATGATTGAATTTCCTTCAATTTGTCCAGAGTGTACAAATAAAAATCCTCACTTTTAAATTAAATTTTAACATCCTCATTAGTAAGTTCTGTGCTAATTAACTTACAGCTTGTCAGTTATCATCAAAACTACATGTGAAAGACATTGTGAGCAGATTATAGATCTCTGAATTAGCATCAAAAGCTTTTTAAAAATGAACTCATTATACCAAAAGAAATACTATAGAGTAAACATTAAATGCATTAAGATAGTGTTTTAGAATTAATCAGGTATTTTGTTATTTCAGATGTTGTGGAGATATGTATCTTCACCAAGAACAGCACCAAGCTGCTATTCTCAATTACAATTTCAGAGTTAATCAATGCAAGGACAATTAACTTTGAAATACTAATCTGATTTATTTTCAGTATTTGCTACTATAAGAATGACAGGAGAAATAAAGACAGCAAGGAAATTTATTTGCCCTCAAAATATACAAAAAATAGTCAAATTATAAAAATTGCCCTAGATTTGATCCTCACAACATTAATGTTAAATAAAAATAAAGATTAATAGTACAACTAAGTACTTAAGAAATGAAAACATTTTTTCTACTTGAAAATAACTACTATTCCTTAACATTCCTATTCCAAATATACGCTCTAAAAAAGGTATCATCTTAAATTATAACCTCCATTAAGTGCTAAAGAATCAGTTATTTGTCCACTTTTCTATGTTTCACTGCTATACAAAAACTCAATGATGTACTTGTGATTATTTCATTTCCAATCATTTTTGTTGAATGAATAATAACTAATATTTAACTATAATACAAACGCAAATTTTATTCAAATCCAGAGATGCAAAAATAATAGTTATGAATCTTCACCAAATGAACTTATGCAATAACCATCACCTAGATGAAGAATTATCCATACCTCAGCTTTTCAGTGCCATTTCCAGTCTCTACTACTCTGCAAAGGTGAAATTCTAACTTCTAACAATATGGATCAGTTTTGCTGTTTTTAAATTTCACAAAAATAGAATCATATACCTCAAATTTTTGTGAGATTCACAAAAGAAAAATTCATTTTTAAAAAGGAAAAAGCAAAAAATGTGATAGTCCAGACAAAATTTCCACTTTACAAACTTAATTCATCCTATTAAATTTACAAAAATCTCCATCACATTCTCACTAAAATTCTTCAACTCAAATGGCTTTCAATATACAGCAATTTTTAAATGCTACAGACTGAAAAAAATCCTGTTTTTAAACATTAAAGACTTTTTCTCTAGAATATACTATCAAAGAAGAAAAACTTTCCTCTGGAACTTTCCAAGTATACAGACAAAACCAAAAAGAAAAAAACAGTATCAAATATATATGTACACATTCTAGGCCAAAGCCAATTCCCAGCTGTGTTCAGTTTATCTATTCCCTCCGTGTTGTTTCTGATGATTTTACACAGACTCCAGATGCTCTGAATATACATGAGCAATGTGGAGAGCAGAGGGAAAGAAAATCTGGCAGGTCAAATTTGTGTTTTTAGCAAAACTATATTTCTCAGCAAATAGGAAAAAATATTTAGCAAATTAAACCATTCAAGATAAGATGACCACATTAAATAAAAACACTAACATTTGGAAATGAAATATATTGATAAATATTCTAAATCACACTACTTTTTAAAGTTCGGTTGTCACACATATTCATAATCTGGTATCTGTTAAAAATAATATATTTTCATTGTATCTATCACACTTAAAACTAAAATACATTCTTAACTTCACCTGTTCAGTAACTAAGTCTTATGTTGCTAGGCTTCAATTTGTAAAGTTTAACAAATTTCTTCTTAACTCAAAACTCTTCCTAATTCTGGCAAGTATAATTTTTCCAACTATTTTTTTGTATCCTAAAAAAAGAATAAATGAGATACAATTATTTTAAGAATTAAGAAGGACATTTTTACACCAAAATCTTAGGAACAAATTTTCCAAAAATGAAATGGAAATCAAGCTGTTACACCTTAGCACTCTAACTGCTGACCTATATCCTCAGTCTTAAAGTTGATTTCCTGAGAGTATAGTGACTTACCATACCAGGAGGCTAGATAGCAATTACTAACCCTATATCCAAATTCTATCTGAAGACTTCATTTTGAGTACTAACTTTGAAGACAGACATTTTATAACTGTTAGTCTTTCAAAAACAAAATAATCTTATAGATATATATTTTTTTAAAAATAGACCAGAACTCATTCAGTTAAAGTTATTTGTACATTATTACAAATATATGATGTATTTTATAGGATCTTAGTAATGTTATTTTTCCTGTACCTTGAAACTGTGCTATTCAGGCCAGGGATTTAGCTCAGCGGTTCCTGCGCCTGTCTTGCAAGTGCAAGGACCCGGTTCAATTCCTCGGTTGAATCCCCGGTAATCATATACAATACCGAGTGTGGAGACTCACGCCCAGCAGCAATCAGTACCACATACCACAGTGCCAGGTGTGGTGGCTCATGCTTGTAATCCCAGCACTCGGGAGGCAGAGTCAGGAGGATTGCTGTGATGTGAGTTTGAGGCTGAGCTCAGGGCCAACCTGAACTACAAAGTGAGACCCTGTCTCAAAAAAAAGAAAAGAAAAAAAAAAGAAATGGTGCTATTCATTTTCCTTGGAATTAATTTATTACTTACTAATTTTTCACAACTATCGCCCCTCCCAGAAGGTAACAAGAAAAGAGTAAGAATTATATGAAGCAATGCAACAGTGAAACAATATATAGCATTTGCGTCATCTTTCAGTTTTTGCCCAAAGTATTGGTTAATCTTTCAAAACAGATTTAAAAAAAAAAAATAGAGATATCTGGGCCAGGGAGTTAGCTCAGTGGTTCTGGCGCCTGTCTTGCAAGCACAAGGATCTGGGTTCAATCCCCGGTAACCATATACCATACTGGGTGTGGAGACTCACACCCAGCAGCAACCAGTACCTCATACCACAGTGCCGGGCGTGGTGGCTCACGCCTGTAATCCCAGCAGTCGGGAGGCAGAGGCAGGAGGATTGCTGTGATGTGAGTTTGAGGCTGAGCTCAGGGCCAGCCTGAACCACAAAGTGAGACCCTGTCTCAAAAAACCTTAAAAAAAAAAAATATGATTCATGTTTAGATTTTTAAAACTTATTACAGTAAAAGGTACATTGCCGTAAGTCCCTAAAAACATTCCCCTTCTCTTGGAATATTCTTATCCATGCCACTTTCTAAAGCAGTTCTGGAAGCTTTGTGTCTTTAGCTGCACGGTGGTGGCTGGCCTGATGCTCTGAACTGATTCAAAACATTTTCTTTCATGCTCACTTCAACTTTAGGGAACAGTAAGAAATGTAGCACAGGGCCGTATCTAGTGGTTTTAGGAGCCTTTCTTTCTAGAGGTTGGGACTTAGTAACTGCATTTACCAACTATGTCATCACATCTTGTAAAGACAAAAAAAACTTCAGAAATGTTTACAGTGGCACGAATAATGGGATGAGTGTTTTCAAAGTGAGGAGAGTATTTTAAACCAGAATGATGGCAATGTGACATTTACAGTAATGAATCCTTTCAGGCTTTTTTGGTACTGGTGATCAAACTCATGACCTTCTCTTTGCAAGTCAGGTGCCAGAACCACTGAGCTAAATCCTCAGCCCTGTAATAAATACTTTTCATGTAAATAGTCACTGTATAGTTTGATCACTCCATGTATGTGGAGGTAAAAATATAATTGATAGAATATTATTCAACTATGAGCACTAATATATGCTACAAGGTAGCTGAACCTGGAAGCAGATGTGAAAAAAGCCACGCAGAAAAAGTCACATATTCAGTGACTTCCATCTATATAAAATAGCCAATAAAACCATAAAGGAAAAAATCCAAATGATTACCAGGGGCTGGGAGAGTGGAGGAAAAGGCAAAAACCCTTTATTGGATAAAGACTTTTTACCCTGGAACAATGGAAATATGGTGGAAGTCAACTAAAGCTGTGATTATACAACACTGTGAATGGACTACATGATACTGAACTGTACACTTTAATTTTAGGCCCAGGGTGTTAGCCCAGTGGCACCACACTTGCCTCACACGCACAAAGTTCTGAGTTTGATTCCTAGTACTGAAAAAAAGGAAAAAAAAATATTTTATTTTATTATTGACTTTCTCTTCAATAAATTAACAAGGGTCTTCAAGAGTGACTATTTCTAACTCACAAAAGAAATAACAGTCTTATTTAGTTATTTAATAAGGCCATCATAATCTCTTTTGCAATAAGTACCTACTTTGCTAAAGAGATGTTCCAGTTATTCTTTGCTCTTTTATGTCTGTACATACAAATGCTGGAGTGGACACAAAAGGTGAATGAAAAAAAACATACCATAAAAATGAAAGAAGCTGATGGACTAATTCTAATCAGTATTTATAAACTGAAAAAAAAGAAACAACTATGGAGCAAAAATGATAGCTATCTATTCAAAGTATGAGTTATCAGTTTTCCCAAAAATGTCTGAATTGGGAAGATGTTACACATAAACTCTGGAGATGTATGGACAGTGATTCAATAGTATCAGTGGACTTAGTGGCCCTGCACTACATACCAAAATGGTTAAATTAGTAAATTTTATGTGATGTAAATTTTAAACACTCCCCACTATAGATATGAAGTATAGCAAGTACAGGAAGAAAACCAGAAGAAATATACTGAGATCTATTAGAGATGTAATCGCCCTATTTTTTCCTTTTCACAGTGCTAGGGATTAAACCTAGGGTTTACACATGCTTTGCAACCGTTCTACCACCAAGCTATACTCCCCGTCCTTAGACATACTTGAAATAGAAAATTGGTCTTTACAAGATAGATATATTCCAGGTTCTTACAGGATAACTGATGAGCAGCTAATTAGACTCAAAGGATGCTGCCCATTTCACGTACATATACAGTACCTTCAAAATCAGTAAAATATTTAAATTTGCTATGTGTAAACTTTATGACTATTTCTAATATACTTGTTTTACACTATTTTTCCTGGCATATGACAGGTAAGTACTATGATTCTGCAGTTAAGAATGCCAAGTTAGTAGGCATAATGGCATACTCTGAGAGGATATGGGAGGAATATCAACAAGTTTGAGCCAAGCTGGGCCTCAAGACCTTATCTCTAAATAAAAAACTAAAAAGGCCTTTGGGATACAGTTTAGTGCAAAGGCCTTCGCTTCAATCTTTAGTTCTGTGCAGTTGCATGGGGTGCAGCAAATACAAGCACTAGCTAGGCATAATGGCACACTTCTATAATACTAGTACTCCAGAGGATGAAGGAGGAGGATTCCATCCTAGAATACATAGCCAGTTTGAGGCCAGCCTGAACTACACAGTGACACCTTGTCTAAAAAAATTTTTAAAAATTTATAAAACAAAACCTTTAAATACTGGTTTTAACATTTCTTCACTACAAAGCTAATGTGAGAGGGTGGGTCAATTACATTTCTCAGACTGTTTCCTAACCTCAAAAATGGCAATAAGAATACCACCTATCTCATGGAGCTGTTTAGAAAATTAAAGAAGACACTGGATGTGGAAAAATAAGTAACAATCTATGGCATAAGATAAGTAAACAATGACTGCTAGTTACTGTCTCAGTATCATCATCTTGTAAGTACAGCTACCAAGACAAACCATTCTTTCTCATAATTTGACATTTGATGAAATTCGCAAAGAGTTACATTACAACATAAAAGATGTTTTCAACTCTTTGAAATAAAAATCCAGTGCCGGGGATTTAGCTCAGTGGTTCCGCTGCCTGTCTTGCAAGCACAAGGGCCCAGGTTCGATCCCCCGGTTAACCACATACTATACTGGGTGTGGAGACTCACGCCCAGCAACAATCAGTACCACATACCACAGTGCCAGGCATGGCAGCTCATACCTGTAATCCCAGCACTCAGGAGGCAGAGGCAGGAAGATTGCTGTGATGTGAGTTTGAGGTCGAGCTCAAGGCCAGCCTGAACTACAAAGCAAGGCCCTCTCTCAAAAAAAAAAAAAAAAAAAAAAAAAAAAAAATCCAAAAGGTCTACAAATTTAAACTCTTTCTATACCTATCAGAAAGCGGAGGAATCAAGCTCTTTATATGGTTAATTTTACTTGAAACATTAGCAATCAGTACTAATAAAAAGTTCATATCTTCAAAAATAGTACAAAAATAGGCTGGGGATTTGGCTCAGTGGTTCCAGCAGTCATCTTACAAGCACGAGGTCATGAGTTTGATCCTCGTACCAAAAAACAAAAAGAAGTATCAGTACTTTCAAAGACTGATGACTCACTTTTTCTTAGTCTCCCCAGTAAACATCTGACTAAAGCTTAGTATTACTTACTGGGTCATACTCACATTGTATTTAAATAAATTAGTTCTCAAATATTTACACAACCATAGATAATTTCAAATCTATCTTTTCACCACTTCAAACTTTTTACCTGGAATATTAGTGTCCATATAGTGTACAAAAGTCAAACACAAGTCATAATAGTCTTAGTTGTTCAGGCACATCACTGAATTTCTGAGTTCACTGGTTGTTTTATTTACTCTCTGATCCATTCTGTAGTTAAGGATTAGTACTTCTCAAATGTTAAATGCTTTTTAAATTAATCTATATTGTAATTTCACTATTTTTCTGATTCCTCTGTTCTGTGATGTATAGAACGTAATTAGGAACATCTTTCATTTTCTGAAGGACCTTTGCAGTGGTAGAACTAGAAAGAATATTAATTTTAATTATATAAGTAGAATTTGGAAAGCAAAATATTTTCCCTAGTTTGCAAGAATGAAGAAATAAATATTGTGGTGTTTTCTAATTACAGCATTTAAGTATAGCGTTTATTCAGTACTGCCTTATGCACCCAAGAAATTTAGTGACTTGCATTAAAAATGGTGGTGGTTGGGGGGGTAAGAGAAAACCATGCAAATATGTAAAGTGAAAAGATAGCAGTGTAAAACACAGACAGCGTAGTAGGAAAAATTCTAGAAGCAGTCATTCCAGACTTTAATCCAGGCCTCACTGCCTATTCTCTATATATCCACACGTTACTTGTTTTTGTTCTAGATATGATCTACAAAATATCTACCTTGGAAGTTTGTTGTCAAAACAAACCCAAAGTATTTCACATAGTACCTGGAACAACCTAGCCCTCAATCAATGTTGTTACTGTTATTACTGTTATTATCTTAGAAGAGATAATTCAATTCTCTAATTTTACACATGAGAACATTAAAATATCACAAAGCAGAATATAAAATGTTAAGTAAGTGTAACATATTTATGACAAGTTCATAAGCAAGATATCACTTGAGTATTCCAGTAAGCCTTTCAGGATGGACATTTAATTATGAAACCCAACAATAACAAACACAATTTGCTTCTTGTTACTGATTTTCAAATAAATGGTTCTGAACTTAGATACTAAGTATGTATATACGACAAGTAAAAAAAATAGGATAAGCCCATGTCAGAGAAGTTAAAAGTTTAGCCCTAAAGAATGGGATTTATCATTTACCAAGCACGGAGTATGGGAGGGTTCTAAATTCAACAGGTGAAGCTAAAATGAAAGATGGTAACTTCAAAATTTGCTTCTCTTGCAAGATTTAATTTTGTTTTAGGAAAAACTGAAGACAACATTCACTTAACACCCCTTAACTGTAGTTAATTCTGAGCTACTACACATCTTACTCTATAAATGCACAATAAGCTGTACAATTTGCTTAAAACATAAAATTTAAACTTTAAATGAACTAACTAGTAGCCTTTCACAATAAGGTCATCATTATGTTGAGCATTTCCACTAAAATTGTGTTCAGTTTATTACAACAATTAGTGTTTGTGGTACACACAGTAAGTCAGCGGCACTAAAAACATACTTTTGTGAGCTGAATAATCATTTCCACAGTAGAACTATGTTTCTCTTCTAATTTCTAAAGCTTCTTCCCTGCTTTTCCCATAAAATCTTTACTAACGCTTGGTAATAATTTTTATTTCTAGAATTTC
Source organism: Petromus typicus (assembly GCA_004026965.1). Classification (NCBI taxonomy): domain Eukaryota; kingdom Metazoa; phylum Chordata; class Mammalia; order Rodentia; family Petromuridae; genus Petromus; species Petromus typicus. The sequence goes on from PVIR01017202.1 coordinate 20,587, forward strand.
TCTACCAGAATTCATGGACTCCAAAATGTTCACATTACTTTTTTAACAAAAACTGAGCTAAATTCTTTGGAAAACTTAAGTTCCAAGAGGTAAGAAACGACATTTAATTTCTACTTCACAGAAAACAGAACATGTAATCAGCTCATGAACAACTACTCAATCAAGACAACACTGAAAATAAGTTAACAGAGGAGGGATAACCAGACTTTGTTTTGAAAATATTACAACTCGAGTTTTTGTTTTGTTTTGTTTTTATCTTTTGAAGGAAGTGAAAAACCTAACACTGGAAGAAAAAGGGGCAAAGTCTCTAAGACTAATGTGATACAGGAAACATGCACTCTTATGAGAAAGTTAATTTAATTCTCTACCCCGAGTTTCCCCCTAGCGCTTTAAAGTTTCTCAACACAAAAGCAACAATCTTGAGGGAGCAAGCCATAAACGTTCTCCCTGGAGTCGAAGAGATTGCCAACATATGAATTCGATTAAGCAGAAACGTACAAAGGAAGGACATCAAATCCAGACCCTTCCAGGGCCCCTGGCCAGCCAGCGAAGCGTACGCAGAGTCCGGGCTCCTCCACCAGGGGCCCCGGCCTCTGGCAGCACCTCTGTCGGGCAGCGTGACTCAGGCAAGTACGGGGTTGGCCGCGGCCTAGTGCGGCTGTCTCCCCGGACCTCCCGGGCCCTCTTCTGGACCTCACCTGAGGGCGGGCGGAAGAGGAGTAGTCCGGACCCTTGTCTTGCCTCTGCGGTGACTTGGTGGCGGCGGTGACAGCGGCTCGGGCTCGGCTCTGCTGCGGCTCCGCGAACCAGCGATGAATCAGCCCGATTCCATTCAAAAAGAGTGGCCCGGGCCTCCACGAGAAGTACTTCCGGGTTCACTGCCGCTTCGGCTTCCGTTCCCCGACGGCCAATTGGAGACGGCTCGGGAGTCGGGCGGGCGTCCCCGAAGGAGCGCGTGGGGCGGGCGGCGCAGCGGAGGCTGCTCTCTCCGAGGAGAGGGCGGAAGTTGGGGTCCTGGGGTCCTGGGGTGTGGGTCCTTCTTTTTCTCTGGTCTTCTCTGCGTTTCTCCAGCTTGGCGGGTGACTGATTCTCAAGTATCGCCGAGCCTAGACACGTTTTTCGAGAGAACCATATTTAGCCCCGTTATCTGCTCTGCTAGCTTTTCAGTCAGTAAAATTGCCCAAAAAAATAACTGACTGTTGACAAGTTTATGTTACATTGTATGCCTATGACACCACCATGTTTTACCAACTAGACGTTCTCAAATGTGTTCCAAATAACAAATAATCTTTAAAGTCTTTTTCAGTCAAGCTGAGTGTACCTGTAATCTTAGCAGTCTAGGAAGTTGACAAAAAATTTCAAACCCGCCTGTCATAAAGAAATAAATACCACAGTCAAGAAAAGATGGAGAACCTTATGGATGGAGGATGAGGAAAAGATATAATAAGTCAGTCTGAAAGTGTAATTGGAATTACACAATTACATAAAATACCTTCTCATGGATATTCGTATGTAAAACTATATAGACTTTTACTGATAGGTAAGATTAGTTATACAGTGTTTGGATACATGTCTTCATGTTGCCTCCCCAACCTATACCTCTTCTGTTTACTTTTTGGTGAATAACGCATCCTCCAACTAATAAACCTGATCAGAAGCCTAAGAGTAGATATCCACCTATTATACTTCCTCTTTGGTTTCCTAATTAGAAGCCATCAAGAATCTAATATTCAAAACAGCTTTTTTTCAGTCTACTAATCCTGTATCCACTTCAGCCTTTGGCCTTAACTCATACCTCCCTCAGTTTTTATTTTCTTTACAATCCTGCATGAATCTCCTTGTTCTCCCTGTCTCTAGTCTGACCACCCTTAATTCTCCATATCATTGACAAACTTTGTGTGCTATACTAATATAGTCATGCCTCTTCTTAAAATTCCCCTAATGACTCCTCATAAAAGTCAAAAAACCCTTAACAGGTCTTGCAGAAGTCCTTATACAGGTTTTGCAAAATGCCAGCAAATTCTATGATTTTTAGAAGGCAGCATGCATGCGTAAGGTATGCATGTGCTTATGGCCATGTGAATAGTCAAGAAAAACCTGAGAAAGTCCTAAAAAGATTACCTGTGGCTAGACTAGAGGATCTTCAAGGAAGAAGTCCAAGTTAATGCAGAAATGTAAATTTTCAACTGTCTTTGACTATTGAAGGAATGCCCCACACAGAGATAAACCACTTGGCAAACACTGTGAGAATTTTGTATTGAAGATGTTTTGGAAACCTCTGACCACTCATTAACCAGACACTAAGCTAAAGGAGCAAAGTCTTCAGTAGACACACATCATAAAGAATACAGACTTTATTTTGAAACGAGTTAAGTCACTAAGCCAGTAACTACTGTAACAAACAGAAACAACAGCAATCTTTGTAGGAGTAAAATCTGATTTCCCGAGTTGCCACATTATATTATTTAAAATGTCTAAAGAATTAGAAGGAACTGCAGATGTAGTTCAATGGTAGAGTTCCTGCCTTGGGTACCCAGGGTCCTGAGTTCCATCACAGCACTGCAAAAAAAATTAACAACAAAAGGAAAATATGAGAAAAATGTTTCATCAAAGAAATTATTTTTACAAACCAGAACAATTCTGGAATTGAAAGGTATAATCACTAAAATGAAAAATCTGTTCAATTGCAGATCTCAGTAGGCAGGAAAAGAATCTTCAATTTTTTTTTTTTTTTTTTTTTTTTTGAGACAGGGTCTCGCTTCGTAGTTCAGGCTGGCCCCTGAGCTCAGCCTCAAACTCACATCACAGCAATCCTCCTGCCTCTGCCTCCCCAGTGCTGAAATTACAGGTGTGAGCCACCACGCCCGGCACTGTGGTATGTGGTACTGGTTGCTGCTGGGCGTGAGTCTCCATACCCAGTATGGTATGTAGTTACAGGGGATCGAACCTGGGCCTTTGTGCTTGCAAGACAGGCCTGGAACCACTGAGCTAAATCCCCGGCCCAGAATCTTCAAATTTCAATACAAGTTAGCTGATATTCATCCAGGTTGAAGTATAGATAGAAAAAAGAATGAAAGAAATGAACAAAGACCCAGGGACCTGAGGGATACAATCAAGCACACTAAATCTTCATGATGAGTCTCAAGAAGGAAAGGAAAAAGAGAAAAGGGAAGATTGTACTTGAAGAAACAATGGCCCCCAAAATTCCTAAATTGGATGGAAAACCATTAATCTAAACACCCAAGAATTCCAACAGATGCTGAGTGGCATAAACACAAGAAATCCACACCTAGACACTATAGCCGGTTGAAAGCTGAAGACAAAATTACTGAAATTAGGAAAAGAGAAGATATCAATAAGTCTCAATAAGATTTAGAACTTGGTTGTAAAAGTTGGAGTGCAGGACCAGGGATTTAGCTCAATGGTTTCGGTGCCTGCCTTGCAAGTGCAAGATCCCTAGTTCCATCCCCAGTGACCACAAACAACAATGCTGAGCATAATGACTCATGCCCATCAGCAATCAGCACCTCATACCACATCTGGGAGTAGTGGCTCACACCTGTAACACCAGCACTTGAGAGGCAGAGGAAGGAGGATTGCTGTGAGTTCAGGGCTCACCTGGGCTTCATAGTGAGCTCAGGGACAGCCTGAGCTACAAAGGGAGAACCTGTCTCTAAATAAATACATAAATAAATAAAATAAAATTGGAAGGTAGAGGAATCACTACCTTTAAAATACTGACAGAGGGCCGGAGGGCTGGGGAGTTAGCTCAGTGGTTCTGGCGCCTGTCTTGCAAGCGCAAGAACCCGGGTTTGATTCCCTGGCAACCACATACAATACTGGGCATGGAGATTCATGCACAGCAGCAGTCAGTACCACATACCACAGTGCCGGGTGTGGTGGCTCACGCCTGTAATCCCAGCACTTGGGAGGCAGAGGCAGGAGGATTGCTGTGATGTGAGTTTGAGGCTGAGCTCAGGGCCAGCCTGAACTAAAAAGCGAGACCCTGTCTCAAAAAAAAAAGAATATCTATAAAAGTAAGTAAATATAAAGACCATTTATGTTTTTACTTGTAACACAATTTTTCTCCCATTTTATTTCAAAGACAAGTGCATAAAATAACAGTATAAATGATGAGAATATTATATGTAAAAATGTAATTTGTATGACAATAACAAGAAACAAGGATATATAGTAACAAAGTTTGTATATGCTATTGAAATTAGATTATATTAATCCAAACTTGATTGCTATAACTTTTATATCATAGTCCTGAGGGCAATCACTAAGAAAATAAAGTGATACTTTGGTTGTTGAACATCTCCAAGCTTGAAGTTTCCACTACTCTAACAGCAAAATTTGAAAAAAAAAAAAAAAAAATCTGCTTGGTGTTCGTTGCTTTGCTCAAAAGTAGGACCAAAATTAGGACTTGAAAAAGCCTGTATGGTCCTGTCACATCTCACCAAAGACACAAAGGGGTGACAAGTCAGTCTCCGTGTCACTCTACCAAGACAACATATAGAGCTTGTGTCATTTATGGGCCTCAAAAACAATTTTTTGGTTTTCCATTATTTCTTTTGGGAAAATATGTTCAAGTTTTGAACTTTTCAGTATTTGAACATGAATTTGGAGTGAATTGAGTTTGAAAACAAAGGTATCACTGTACTTATAAAAATGATAAAAATAACAAGAGAATTAAAATATTAAAAAATATATCTGACATAATAAAAACCAGCAGTGATGAAAGAATAGAGAAAAAAATATGATATAAAGAAAACAACCAACTATCTTGGAATGAAGCCTGTACTTTTTACCAGAAGATGTGAAGGAAGAAAAGAACTAAATAACAAAATGTCAAATGTAAGTTCCACCCTATCAGCAACTACATTAAATATGAGTGAGATAAACTCTCTGAGACTGTAAGGCAGAGACTGGCAAAACAAATAAAAATAAAAAATGAAAAAAGAACCACCTATATTTTGTCCACAAGAGATACATTTTAGATTCAAAGACACAAATAAGTTGAAAGTGAAAGGATGAGGAAAGTATGACAAGTAAACAGTAACCAAAACGGCACAATCACTTTAGAAATTTCCGAAGCACTTTAAAATATAAACTTTGAAATACAATTACCCTTTAACACAGTGACTCACTTAAAAATTGATATATGTATACTTAGACTTGTACATAAGTGTTCAACTTTAATAGTAAAAGCCTCAAACTGAAGACAATCCAAATGTTTGTCAGCTGGTGAATGAATAAAATGTGATGTGTCTGCTAAACAGTACTACCCTACAATAAGAAGGAAATTACTGATATATGCAAGAACATATATGAATTGGAATTAACTCCAATATGGGGCTTTGAAGAACACAATAATACACTGCATTATTAAATGTTTAATCTGTTTCTTAAAACTATAAATTGTCAAAAGTTCACGTTAGTAAATATGTAATGTATATTAGGCCAGCAACACTCAATTTACTGGATATTCTCAGAATCTGACAAATTTACTAAATGAATAAATGACTGGCAAGTAGCATTACAGCCTATGTGTTTACAACCTTAAAATGCATCAACTTTATTATACAATCGCCCCCATTTGTAAAGAGTTCTAAGGAGAACACTTTTCATATACAAATTTTCTAGGCTGGAGATTTAGCTCAGTGGTTCCAGCGCCTATCTTGAAAGCACAAGGGTGGGAGGGGGGGGGGTCACCCGGTAACCACATACAATACTGGGCATGGAGACTCATGCCCAGCAGCAATCAGTACCACATACCACAGTGCCAGGCGTGGTGGCTCACGCCTGTAATCCCAGCACTCGGGAGGCAGAGGCAGGAGGTTTGCTGTGATGTGAGTTTGAGGCTGAGCTCAGGGCCAGCCTGAACTACAAAGTGAGACCCTGTCTCAAAAAAAAAAAAAAAAAAATTCTAACTATACATCTAAGAAGAAGTTGTAATAGTAAATTTTCAGCTAATTCAGCTTCACAATTTTGGATATTAAAAAAAGAACTATATTACCATTTGAATTTTAAAGATATGTATGGAAAGAATTTAAGGAACACATTGTTTTCTGTTCAAAATTCAAAATTGGTTTTGATTATTATATCTAATTATAGTTTTTAGTTATGCAGTTTTTGAGTATTATAAATAAATATAGTTCCAGCACAAGAAACAGAAAAATAGGAAAATATTTACATTTTAAAGTACAGTGAATTAATTTAATGTATAAAGCCCACAGAATAATTGTAACTTCTGCCAGATGGTATTTTACATTTTGATAAAAAGATATATTCTTAATCATATATGTCAAGGAAAAGCGACCATATGTTGTTAAACACTTCCAATTTGTCATTTAATTTAAAAGGCACCACTGATATTGCCATAATTTTTTCTGATGATGTGGTATATCCTTTGGTGTCAATGAAATTTAATCTTTTAAAAGATTTCCTTAGTTCCTTACTCTGTTGAGCAAACAATTCAATGAAAAACGGTGTATGATCAACAAAGGAATGATTTCATAAAGAAGGTAAATCATAACCCACAATATATAGATTCAGTTTACTCCTGGATGAGAATAATCATCTCAGGTTTCAAGGAGCCTCTAGAATTTAATTTACTGTGGCTTAGTCAACAGAATATACAAAGAAACTCAAATAATTCCATATTTATTTTCCTTAAGTTCAGAAGCCAAGTGTAGTTTGAAGGTTTGTTTTTGTTTTAAGTGTGGACTATATTACAAAACTATTTTCCACGTTTCAGAAAGGTTTTTAATAAAAGAAACCTCACGGAAGACATAGAAAATAGCATTGAATCTATAATGGAAAAAGGAGACAGACTAGACAATTATTAAAGCTAAGATTTCAGATGCCCTTGTTTCGATCGCTTTTTCGTAAGTGGACTTTGACAGGCCTTCTCGCTCTAGCGTCCTCCTCCCACTTCTCACACTGCGGGGCTCCCTTGATGATGCTTTCAGGGTTAAACTCTGAATCACCATTAATACACAGAGGACTTATAGATTTGTTTGTTTGTGCAGACTTCATTCCCAGACCTTTTTTTTAATTGTATGACTATGTCACTATCCAATTCTGCAATGCAGGGATTTTTGCTAATGTTTCCAACTTTTTGCTGTTATCAGCAACTCTGGTAGGAATAATCTAGATGGTCCGTGGTACACCTGACCAGGTTATTCTCAAGTGTGTTACCTAGAAATAAAATTTCTGAATGCCAAGACACACAGGCCAGTTTTATTACATAATGCCACTTTAACCTCGATCAAAAAATTCTCCTTGTTCTATACTATCAGCTAGTAATTATTTAAATCACTGAAAATCTAGTATGAGTAAAATGATATATTATTTTGTTTTAATTTGCGTGCGCCTGATTGCTCACAGGGTTAAATACTTTTCACATGTTTGTTGTATGCTTTTTTCTTTCCTGAATTGCCAATTCATGAGTTTAGTACATTTTTCCTAAAAGAGTTATTTGTCCTTTATTTTGCATACTTTCAAATACTTCTTTTGAAACAGGGTCCCACCCTGTAGTTCAGGCTGGCCCTGAGCTCACTGTGTAGCCCAGGCAAGCCTCACACTTACATGAATACACCTGTTTCTGCTTCCCAAGTGCTGGGATTATAGGTGTGAGCCACCACACCAGCATTGTGGTATGTAGTTACTGGGGATTGAACTGGGGGCCTTGCATTTGCCAGGCAAACGCTGGAACCACTGAGATAAACCCCCTACCCTCAAATTTTTATTTTTTTGCCTTAGTAAAATGAAACCTAAAGAAGATACATGACCGAAAAGGTAATGTAACTAGCTAGTAGCAAAAAGAGAGTGGACTCAATATTAGGGTCAAAGTTCATGGTAACTACTCACTTTTGTGTGTATTAAAAAAGTGCAAACTATGACATTTCTATGTTATAATTTTATGTTTCTAAAATGGAAACTAATAAAACATTAAGTTTCAAATAACACTTGAAATTATCTTCTGCACTTTAAATTCCATATGATCATCTCCTTTTTGGGCCAGGCAGACATATGGGCTCAGCTGAGCACTAAAATTAGAGTGCTGTATCAAGGTCCCTAAACCTAGTAGTGAACCTTGATAAATCATAGGTCTGTACATTATACTTGAAAGTAACAAAAAATACTTGTGAACAACAATCCTGGAAACTCAAGTTAGGGAAATAGGATAAGTAAAATGAGTAGTATAATAAAGACAGCAATGAGTCTCATCTTTCTACTTATTTTTGTCTAGTCATTGTCTAAAGTGATGGACAGACAAAAGGAAAATACAGGAAAATTTTCATTGTTTTTCATCAGTACTGCATATGGTCACAAGATAATTTTAGTTCATGGACTTTTTCTTACATCAAAAAAGGCATACATATTTTGATGTAAAAAAGAATATAGAACATATCAGATCTGGGATTTCAGGGGTTTTTTGCAGAAGACAAGACAACTAAACAATAACACAGGTGATAGTGGATATGATAAAAATTGGGATAATGCTTCATAAATGAACAAAATTTAGGAAACACTGGACAACAATTCTAATAGTATGCAGACCTGAATTCACAAGTTGAATCCATCATTTCCTAGTTGAATTTGAGCATATTATTTATGTTCTGTAGTTGTACTGATTAGTATTAGTTGCTTTAGCAAACATCAAAATAGTTATGGTTTAAGCACGTTATTACATTTTTATCTTTCACATATGAAAGATTAAGGTGGTGAGAATTAGTGTGGTGATTAGTGTACTGCTCCCGAAGTTATTCGGAACCTGGGTTCCTTCTATCATCTCCTCCCACAACAGTAGGGAAAAAGAAGAAAAGAGAAAGTATTCAAAGCATGAACTGGAACCCACACACATTACTTATGCTTGCATTCTAAGGGCTAACTGGATAAGAGATTGCCACTGAGAGTGGAGAGAAATACAATAATGGAGCTCAGAACATTGGATATCAAGCAACAAATATCACTGAGAGATGGAAGACAAATGAGAAGAGCCCCTAAATTGTCCCAATTTACTGAAGTGAAGAATTCACTCATATTTAGTCTGGAGAAAACAGGGCTGCAGGGCAGAATATGGAAGGCAGCATGTAGAGAAGCCCAGACAGCTCCAGATCTGAAGTGAGCCCTGTGAAGCTGAGTGATTAGTGGACGGGTGTGGCTGTCCACGTGGGAAGAACCAGTGAAAGGATGAGAGGGAATGGTGAACAAGAATAATGCTTGCATCTCTAGCCGGTTTTGCAGAAAACTCATATTTGGGACAGCGTCAGTTAGAGCACCAACAAGGGTGTACGCTTGAAGTGCTGGGAAATCTTTAGGTCTAAGCTAAGGCTTTCAAATGTGGCCCAAAAGGATCAAACTTCCCAAGTAATTGCACCAGACTCAAGATATCAATGCTACTTATGCTGATTTATATAGAAATTTATATACGTATGCAAAGAATTTAAACTGAACAAACCCTCTTTGAAAAAGAGTGAAAGTTGAAGGACTTATGCTACCTAGTGTCACGGTTTATAAAACACCCGGGTTTGATCCCTAGAAATGCCAAAAAAAAAAAAAATCTATATTACACAGCTACTGGATTGTATCCAATTTTTATCTCTTTTCTCAAGCAAATCATCTAACCTTTAGACGCTTGAGTTTTCATGTCCCTAAAATTAAAGTAATATCAATTTCATAGCATTATGTGACTAAGTGAGCTATTACATGTGAGACATCTAGCACAGTACTCAACCTATATAAATGCCAGCTTTTTTATATGCTAACTACAGATTTTGAAGAGCAGGGACTGTATATGTCTTACTAATTAATAAGGTCCAATATTGAAAAACAAAGTTAAACTATCTCAAGCAAAGAGCTTGCCAGAAATCAGTTATTTGTATAAGTATTGTTTAACCATCAAATGACACTATTTTTCAAATGATGAAAATGAATTCAGAAAATCCAGGTCTGAATTCCAGCTCACATAGATTTCTAGTATAAAACACCCCTTCTCTTCTGCACATATGCTTTGGTATGGGGATAGTTTATGGAGGATTTTAAAAGTAACTTGTAAAATTTTTCATCAGATAATATTAGAATTAAGTATATTCTGCATAAAAAACTGTAGATTACTGAAGAGAATAGTATGACAGAATTTGTCCAAGAATTTAAAATTCATTTCTAATGACACAAAGTTCCAAGCATAGACAGAATTAACTAAAAGGCAAAACACAACTTTCAAAACAGCACACTTAGAATAATGATGCTGGCTTCTTAGGTGAATATACAAGTGTACACGATACCATTTAAAAGTTTTTTCACATAATATTGGAGTGATTTTGCATAGAATTTTATGTATGACCATTTCACATTAAAATGTCTGACTATTCTTATTTTACAGTATTTCCAGAATCTCCCTTTCACTTTGTATCTCATACCTCAAACTACATAAAAATATTCCCAACAAATCATTGAAACCATTATGAAATCATCTGATCCCTGGTGTTACATAATGCTGAGTCAGTTTTTAAATTCACCTTTTTGGAAGGGGGCAGAATATCGCAGATTGAACTCAGGATCTTGCATTTGTCAGGCAGGCACAGCACTACTAAGCTAAATCCCTGCCCCCCATTGTTTTTGTTTGTTTCACTTCAAAATATTTGTGTTGTAATTTTGTGTTTTTTCCATAAATAATCAAATTTTAATTATTTTGGAAATGACTTAAAACTAGCCCCTAGTTATCCCAATATCATCAGGGAAAAAAAAAAAGATGAGTCATTCACAGAAAAAGTTTGTTATGTACAATGACTTGTAAGTAAGTTTAATTTTAATCTTTGAAAAGACCAATTTTCATTTTGATTGGTTAAGCTCCATGATATTGTCTCTGCTTATTTCAAAAAAGTTACCCTTTCTACATAGTTTTCTACTTCTGGACATTTTCTTTTTTTTTTTTTTTTTTCCTGAAACAGGGTCTTGCTTTGTAGTTCAGGCTGGCCCCAAGCTCAGCCTCAAACTCACATCAGAGCAATCCTCCTGCCTCTGCCTCCTGAGTGCTAGGATTACAGGCGTGAGCCGCCACACCCGGCACTGTGGTATGTGGTACTGAGAGCTGCTGGGTGTGAGTCTCCATGCTCAGTATAGTATGTGGTTTCCAAGAATCGAACCCGGGCCCCTGCGCTTGAAAGACAGGTGCCAGAACCACTGAGCCAAATCCCCAGCCCTACTTCTGGACATTTTCAAGGCTACATATAATACTTAGTATTTCCTTCTGCTTCCATCCACCTACAGTTATGGAAGTTCACCCAAATCTCAGTGTTTTCTTTCCTCTACAACCCATTCCCCTTTTCAAATAAACATGTGCAAGGATGTACTCTCTTCCTATTTTTGGTATTTACCTAAGCTCCTTTAAGAGTCTTTTACCTTTCATCATGACATTTTAAGAAAAAGAAAAAGCAACCATAATAATTGCTTTAATAATAGAATGCATGAATAAAGATGAGAATAATTTGGGTTTTTCAACCTAGAAAATAAAACTAACAAATGAATTTAAATGATTGCTTTAAAATGCTGAATAACCTCTATTCTACAGAGCAATGATAGCAAATCTTTTTGAGTTTTCAGCTTACAAATAGCTCTCTGCAGCATGCATGCCATAGGTTCACTGCTACGCTACAGAATGGAGAGTGATATTTTTGAAGAGCTTATCAATTACAGATACAGAATAATTCATCAACTGTAAGTATAACTATAAGTATTTTTCAGTTGTTATATGTTTTGAAATATGATAAAAGGGGGAAAGATACCCAATTTTTGGAGTAATAATGTTTTATCTTTCACTTATTATGTGAGGAATTTGTACATAAAAAACTTGAAATAGTTCCTTTAAAACTGTTAAGGGTGCAGAATAACAAAAAAAAAGTAAAAGAAGGAACATCTAAAAGACTAGTTAGTATCTCCAGACTATGACCTTCATGAACTTATTTAATTATGTGGAAACATTGTGCATTCCTACTTGAGGCAGTAGCTAAAGCAAATCTTTATTGAAAGTTTCTTAATAAACTAATTCTAATATTCAAAGAAAAAATAGTGTTGCCTTTCTTGTTTTTTTGTCTGAGTATTCAGAATAATGTTTACATTGAATTTTAATCTCAAGAGTTAGAGTAGGAACTATTTTTTTGAAAATTTAAAAATTCTAAAACACTGCCAGGTATGGTGGCATATACCTGTAATCCCACCACTCAGGAGGCAGAGGTAAAAGGATTGCCACAAGGTCAAGGCCAGGCTGGGTTACATAGTGAGTTCTGGGCCAGCTTGAAGAACAAAGCGAGACTGTCTCAAAAAACTAAAACTAACAGGGCAGGGGATTTAACTCAATGGTTCTATGCCTGCCTTGCAAGCGCAAGGGCTCAGGTTTGATTTCCCCCCAAACAACCACATACAATGCTGGGCGTGGAGACTCACACCCAGCAACAATCAGTACCACATACCACAGTGCTGGGAGTGGTGGCTCATGCCTGTAATACCAGCACTCGGGAGGCAGAGGCAGGAGGATTGTTGTGATGTGAGTATGAGGCTGAGCTCAGGGCCAGCCTGAACTACAAAGCGAGACCCTGTCTAAAAAAAAAAAAAAAACTAAATCCAACAAACAAAAATCCTTAAACTGGCATTTAGATATATGAAGGGTAAAATATTAGTGACTCATTTGTTGGGACTTACATAACACTTACTGACCTTTTATAAAATAAACTTGCTTTACTCATAAGGATTAAATCAAAATGTTTTAAGTATCAGAAAATGTTGCTGTAGTTATAATTCAAAAGATTTATTCACCTATAATGAAGCGATTTAAACAAAATCATCCTTGTTGAATGATATTAATTGGGTCTACAAAAAGTCCTATTATTAGAGAATAGCTGTTTTTATAATGAACTTATTTGATATATAGACTAGCTCACTTTAAATCTTTTCTAATCTTTGTATTGGCCTTCTTAGTATTTTGTGACTTTGTATAATCATTATAAATTTATTAAATTAAGCAACAATCTTAGCACTTTAAAATGTTAGTGTTATAGATGAATTTCCTAACAATTTGTGTGAAAATGAGCTTACTGCTGAGAGAAGTTAATATTTGTTCACAAACTGACAAATATTCATTACGGGTAGTAAGTAGATAACTTTTAAAGTAAAGCTGAGCTGGGGCCCAGGGATTTAGCTCGTTGGTTCCAGTGCCTGTCTTCCAAGCACAAGGACCCTGGTTCAATCCCCGGTAACCACATACAATACTGGGTGTGGAGACTTACGCCCAGCAGCAACCAGTACCACATATCACAGTGCCGGGCATGGTGGCTCACGCCTGTAATCCCAGCACTCGGGAGGCAGAGGCAGGAGGATTGCTGTGATGTGAGTTTGAGGCTGAGCTCAAGGCCAGCCTGAACTACAAAGCAAAATCCCATCTCAAAAAAAATGAAATGAAATAAAGTAAAGCTGAGCTGTTCAATGAAAAGGTTTGAAGTAGTAAGAATTAAAGGGAAGAAATACTAAGAATACTAAGAATTACTAAGAAATACTAAGAATACTAAGAATTACTAAGTATTAAGAAATACTAAGAATTACTAAGAAATAATTTTTATAATTAAGTCATTAATGGATAGTAAGAGCAATTGAGATATTAATTGTTCCAACTAAACACATTTTAAATATTATAATGCAACTTTGAACTTCATATATTTTATTTTTGAGAAATAACCTTATGATATTAGAGTACAGAAAGTTTTGTTAAACCTAAGTGTTTGTCCCATAGGATTGTTTCAAAAGTGACATCTTGTGCAAAGGTCCTTTGGAAATTTGGATAGAGTCAATGAATTGTGCCAAATTCCACTTTCATAATATGTTTCTAATGAATTTTGAATTGTTTTGAAGAATTTAAAAACAACTCTCAAGGAAGCATGTATATTATTTCTTAGAAATATAAATTCTTTTTAAGTCGCAGTTTCAGGGTGTGAGTCGAGGTCTCCAAGTTTCCTCCAAGTTTGGGCTCTATTTCCCACCCCATGTGGTCCATGTTCTTATCTGGCAATGTCCTCAATTGCCTTGGCATCTGCATTCATTTTCTATTGCTACTCTAACAAATACCACAAACGTATTAGCTTGAAACAACACATATTTATTCTCTCTGGTCCTGGTTTTCTGAAGTCCAAAATGAGTTGTAAGAATAAAATCAAGGTGTTGCTAGGCCTGAATCCTTTGGCTGCCCCTGGAAAGAATCTTTTCCTCTATCTTTCTAGCTCCTAGATGTGGCTGCATTCATTTGTGTGGCTACATCAGCCGAAAATGCTGCTTTGTCACATCATTCTTTCTTGTCTCTTGTCTCTCTAAGAACCTTTGTGATTACATCATGGAAAAAATTAGATATATTTTCCTCATTTTAAGAAGAGTTTAATCATATCTGACAAATTCCTTTTGCCATGAAAATAACATATTCATAGATAGTTGGAATTAGAATATGAATATCTCTGGGGGAATTATTTAATACAGTCTTCCTATACGACCATTATTCCCCCATGATTTTTAGCATTTAGGTTTTTCCTTTTCTTTCTTCCTTAAGGCACTGCTTTGTATTCAAGAAACACTTTTCATATTTTAAGTTAGATATTTCTATTGATTTATACAATAGGTAATGAAGGGTCAAAGGAAGATTTTTATTAACTATAATATCATGTCATCAGAAAAAGAGTATTATAACAATTATAATGTGATAGCTATAAGCCATGTGCAGTAG
>PVIR01017203.1:0-35348 GCA_004026965.1 Petromus typicus
CTAACAGATACCTAGGGAGAGAGCGTGGATCGCCACGTAGAGCATTTAGTCCCTTATGGGTGCATGACTATATCTGAATGCACATTGCCATGAGTGGGATGAAAGTACTCACTACATATCTAATAACCGAGTAAAGGAGAGAAACAGAGACTAGGAGAGTCAAGCTTAGGAGTCAAGCTTGTAATTAGGGGCCGGGGAGTTAGCTCAGTGGTTCCAGCGCCTGTCTCGCAAGCACAAGGACCCGGGGTTCATCCTCAGTAACCACATAACAATACTGGGTGTGGAGACTCACGCCCAGCAGCAACCAGTACCACACACCACAGTGCCGGGCGGGTGGCTCACGCCTGTCATCCCAGCACTCGGGAGGCAGAGGCAGGAGGATTGCTGTGATGTGAGTTTGAGGCTGAGCTCAGGGCCAGCCTGAACTACAAAGCGAGACCCTGTCTCAAAAAAAAAAAAAAAAAAAAAAAACCTACAAGAAATACTGATGCATTATATAGACCGAACAAAAGCAAGACACTAAAATTAATGGGTAGGATCTTTATCTTGGGTGAGTTATTAGTCCCGTTTTCCTTATAGCAACTAATCAAACAATTTCCATTAAGTGACCTCTGTGTGCCAGGTTCTCTCTGGGCCCTGAGTCTCTGGCTCATCAAATTTTTATTTCAGAGAAGGAAAAACACAAGCAAACAAATCAACGGTCAAGGCAACTTCACAAATGAGAAGCTCTAAGACTAAAGTAGGCCAGTACGTTAGAGCGAGTACATGAAGTGGGGCAGTTAGGGAGTAGAATAGGGAATGGTGATTAGATTAGGAGCTGGTGATTTCCCAGAGAACTGATCTGATGGAACTAAGCCCTGAGACCTAGAAGATTAGGAGCAGCTCTCTACAGGAGACTGCCCGCCATTGGAGAGCTTGCTCTGGCCACGTGACCCGCTTGGCATTTGTAAAATATTAATCCCGCTGTTCCACAGGGAACGGGGCGTAGAGGAGCAAGGACTGAGGCCAGAGACCAGTCGGCGGCCAACTGTGGCCCTCAGAAAGATGATGCTGCCGTGTCCTCCACTGGTGACAGTGAGTAGAATGAGAAGTGAACAGGATCCTTTTTTTTGAGACAGTGCACAGAGTTTATCTGGATCACAGGAGTTTTGTGGCTGTTATTTCATTATTCTATCGTTAAGTACGAAGCGTGCGGACACTGGGGGAGTTGTTCTCACTGACAGGTTGAATTAAGCCAGTGAAGACTTGTAGCTACCAACTGGCACTGCTGTTGCCATCCACATAACGTCTTACCGGACGTCTCTTTTCCTTCCAGCCTTTGCTGCACGTTGCTGCCATTCTGATCTTCCTCAAACACTGCTTTCATCGTGGTGACCTTGCTGATAACTGCAGCATATACACTCGCAGAATTATTGAACAGTTGCGGCGACCTGGGCTGGTGTGGGCCACTGGGGCTCACATACCTGAGATACAATTCTTTCCTCTGTTAGAATTTACCTGTGGGGACATCATTAACCCTAATGAAATAATGAGGGGTTGTCTTTTGCACTTTCCTGTCATGGATGCAGAATATTTGACACCCACTCCTTCAAAGAGAGGTTTATTTGGCTCCATATTACAAGAGCGCACAATTCACAGTGAGCTGGTTCCAAGGCAGGAAGGGGATGGGAGAGGGATTTGGGCAGCAGACACCTGCTCAAAAAGCAAAAAGAAAAGGAAGAAGCAGGGGACAAGAATATATCCTTCAAGGTCACGCCCTGGTGACCCACCTCCAACCAGCTCCCACCTCGACAGCACTTTAGCTTGAACTCATCAGGGTGTTAAATACGGAGGAGCACAGTGTGATGTGAGCATCTTCTACACACGTGAGAATGTGGAGAGACCTTTCAGAGCTAAAGCACCACAGAAGGAAACAGGAAAGAAGCGATGACATAGTTAACAGGGTCTCCATAGAAAATGTATGACTTGGACTGGGGAGTTAGCTCAGTGGTTTCAGTGCCTGTCTTGCAAGCGCAAGGGCCCGGGTTCGATTCCCCGGTAACCACATAACAATACTGGGTGTGGAGACTCACCCCAGCAGCAACCAGCACCACAGACCACAGTGCTGGGCATGGTGGCTCACGCCTGTCATCCCAGCACTCGGGAGGCAGAGGCAGGAGGATTGCTGTGATGTGAGTTTGAGGCTGAGCTGAGGACCAGCCTGAAACACAAAGTGAGACCCTGTCTCAAAAAAAAAAAAAAATGTCTGACTTCTATATCTTGAAAGAAAGAGAGTTTTGGCAAATAGAGAGGAGCAGGTGATGTCTAGGAAAAGGAATACAGACACACAAGCTTGTTTTCAGGGTGGAGAGCAGGGATTCCTTTCAGGAGAACAGAGTGTCTGCTATGAAAGTTGGGAAGCGTTTGCTAGATAGTCTGGGAGGAAGGGTAGCGTGCACTTAAAAATCCCAGCATGTGGGGAGGCTGAGGCAGGAGGATCACAAGTTTGAGGCCAGCCAGGCTGCACAGCAAAATCTTGTCTCAGAAAAAGACATAGGCTTTCGTGATAGGGCTAAAATGGCACCAGAATATGGATGTTCTCAAAAGCTGGGAGTCAAGGGTTTGGACTGGATTCAGCCAAATATACATTATTAAAGATTTGAGTGTGAGGGCCAGGGATTTAGCTCAGTGGTTCGGGCACCCACCTTGCAAATGCAAGGCCTGGAGTTCAATCCCCGGTAATCACATACAACCATGCCGGGTGTGGAGACATATGCCCACCAACAATCAGTACCACACACCACACTGCTGAGCATGGTGGCTCACACCTACAATCCCAGCACTCGGAAAGCAGAGGCAGGAGGATTGCTGTGAGTTTGAGGCTGAGCTCAGTGCCAGCCTGAACTATAGAAGCGAGATCCTGTCTCAAAAAAAAAAAAAAGATTTGTGTGTGATATTCAGCATCAGTAAAGGCTTTGGTGAGACCAACAATCATTTCACCCTGAAATATCTAAGCATTTGTAGTCTTTAGGTATTTAGTAACTTAGCTTGTAACTCTTTGCTTTATAACCCCTACAGCTATATGTGCTACCCCTGTGGAAAAACATGATGACGACAAAACACTTGCGGAAGGAATAGTTCAGGTAGCACATGGCCTGGATTGAAAAGATGCAAGATAGGAGGGAGAGAGGTTAGCGAGGAAGCTGCCTCAGAAAGGTAGCTGTGAAGGAAGGAAGGAAGAAGCAGTCCATACGAGAAAGAACTCAGAAAGTATAATGAAAGGCGCCGTAACCAACTTGAGTGCTGTGTTAGCTTTTCATAGCTGTGACATAACACCGGAGGACATCAACTTGAAGGAAGAAAGGTTTCTTGGGGTTCACTGTTTCAGTTGGTGGCTGGCTGGCTCCACTGTTTGGGAGTCCATGTTATGGGACAAACATCATGGTGAAAAAAGCCCAGGCAGGGCAAAGCTACCAGAAATGAGAGGAAGGAGGGAGAGGAGAAGAAAAAGGAGAGAGGGAAGGATATTGGAGGGGTCGCGGAGGGGGGGAGGGGACAGAGAGATGAGCTGACCTTCCAGGGCAGACCTGCTTCCGGGAAGGAGGCCCACCACAGAGTCTCCCCCATCTCGCCATGGTCCATCCAATGATGAACCCATCAATGGATTCTGATGTGGGCAGTTTTCCCGATCTAGTCACTTCCTCAGTACCCCACCTCTGAAAAGTCACTGCTTTAGGGGCCACAACCCTTCACCCCAGGAGGGCACATTTTAAACCCAAATCAGAACAAAGAAGAAGTGGGATTGTGGTGATTTTAAGTTTTCAAATCAAAATACTTTGAAATTCTATGACATAAGTCAGGCAGCATGGGAAGGCCTGCAAGAATTAGTTTGGGGGAACTGGGTTTTGGATAAGCATTTGCAATGACAACAGAATATTTATTTTGAAATGTCCAGGAAATTGGCTCAAATGATAATGAATGACTCTGAAGAAGAGACAGGACTGAAGTTCCAGTATAATTTCATTCATTTGAATGAACATTTAGAAGACCTGTATACGCTAAGAGGTACGAGAATTCAGAATTATATGATTCAGGGGACTTTGTGAATTTGAAACTTAGTGAGGGAAACTAGATAAGCAAGAAAGGACTACAAGGTATACAATAAATAGTCTCCAGGAGATGATGCGGTGTGCTCCAACCTCCCCTTGACCTAACAGGTTGTACTGCAGTAGGGTCCAGGAAGGCTTCCGTAGTGGCTCCTCCCGCTGAATTTCTATTCCCTGTCCTGTTACTCAGAGCCCAAGTGTCTGGACCCATGACTGAGTCACAAAGAAACCCAGGGCCCACCAGAAAAAGTGTCCCATAAAGTCCCTGCTCACTGAAGAGCGACTCCTGGAGTCGCTGATCTGCTCCCTGGCAGGGCTTGGCGTCTGAGATACAGACGGCGGAAGCGTGCAGAGCAGTAGCGGCTGCAAGCAGAGGCAAAAGGAACCAGGAGGTGCTGACTCGCGAGCACGATTACGCGCTCTGGGCAACAGAGGCTGGTTAAAGAGAGAATGAGTGACTGTCAGGATCAAGGCGCGCCACTGATCTCTCTGGACTGGACAGCGGTCCTCTGCTTCATGATACTGTATTCTGTCTCGACACAAGGGCTTTCCATGAAGGAACAGGCAGTCTGGGCTTCACACAGCAGTTCAGAAGTTCCAGGCGTGCACAGAGCTGCCCTCGGGTCCAGTTGCACCTGCCCGCAGCCTGGAGTCCTGTTCATATTTCCATTTATTCCCTCTTCCGCCCCCACTGTGGTCACAGCCCAGGCCTGGGTGTGAGCATGGGAGAGGAAAGCCGAGGAGAGAGTTTGTCATTGGGCAGATGCCTAACTGCTGATTTGGGATCATAATTTTTTTTTTAAAAAAAAGGAAGTTTCTCCCAGGCATGGTGTCTCACACTTGTAATCCCAACAACTTGGGAGGCTGAGGCAGGAAGATTGCCAGTTTGAGACCAGCCTGGGCAATTTAGCGACTTAGCAAGACCCTGTTTCAGAATCAAAAAGGGTTGAGGATTTAGCTAGGTTTACTCGTCACTACTGACCAAACAGAAAGAAAACCAAAGGAAGGGTTCAGCTGAATGGAACCTGCTTCTTCGTAAGCATGGCAGGTCATTCAGGAAGCACACTCCCCACCCCACCCCCACCCCGCCAGCCTCTGCCCTGAGCCTGTTAAAGGGAGGAAGGAAACGCTCTGGGGCGCGGCTGCTGTTTGTGGAAAGCACCCAGGACTCACTGATGAAAAGGCCTGACCCGGCACAGGTACTAGTTGACATGGGAGGGAAAAGAAAAGAGAACGTGGGAGGCGAAGCGGAAGTGCCGGCTGCACAGACGCACAGGGTAATGCAGAGGGGAGTCGGGAGCCAACACGCAGACACCAGGGCGGATGAGGTTTCTGCGACTGCCCGAATTTCTATCATCAGCATAATGGCGCTATGCAAAGCTCTTCTGTGGACCGTAGTCCTTTCAAGATCTGTGGGCTACAAGTAACAAGGAGAACCATATATTTATAGCTGCAAGAGAAAAAAAGACTTTATCATCATGATGTTGAAGTTGCACAAAATACACCTGAGACTTAAGAATAACCACAAAGCAACCTAGAAACAAGGGTGAATTCATTCATTTGACAAAAATCCATTGTGCCAGTTACGTGCCAGATAGTTTCCTAGATTCCGTGGGAGGAGGTTAATCAGGTAGTTTAAATGTGAGGTCCTGGGTTCTATCCCCAGCATCATGCACACACACACACACACACACACACACACACACACACACACACACTTTTTATCAGAAAGAGACCTGAGTGTAAAGAAGATTTTATCAGTCGGTTAAGACAGATTGACAGGAGGCCTAAAGCACTGTAAGGATTTAGAATCCACACATTCAGAAAGATACACAGACTGACTCACTCGACATGCCATAAATCTTTACTGAGTCTTTTATTTCTATCAGAGACTGTGGTTTGCACTGACGATTTACCTGTAAGTAAAACCACCAAAAACGTCTGCTTTCGTGGAGCTTTTGTTCCAGTGGGAGAAAGACAAGAGAGATAAGAAAACAAAATAAATATTAGAAGGTAATGAGTGCTTTGGAGAAAAATAAAGCAAAAGATAATAGTCCTGGGGGACATGAGGAATTGCAGGAACAAAGACAATCGATGAATGAGATCTCATTTAGAAGAGATTTGAGCCAGGCTTGGCGGCTCACGCCTGTAATCTCAGCACGTGGGAGGCAGAGGCAGGAGGATCCATGTGAGGTCGAGACTAGCCTGGGCCGCATAGCAAATACAGGGCCAGCCTGAACGACAAAGCGAGACCCTGTTTCAAAACACCACAAATAAAACAACTAGAAACACAAACTAGAAAAGCTTGAATTGGTACCAGGAGACTGTGCATGTAGTCCCAGACAGGCAGCAAACTCGAAGTTCCTGAGGAAGGCGGCTACGGGGCGTTTTCAAATAACAGCTAGGAATAGCCAGGGACCAGTGTAGATATCTGCAAGTGAGAAAGAGCGGCTACAAGGACGAGGGTTCAGAGGACTAAGAGGACTTCCGGTCACACAGGATTTTCAGAATGTGGCTTTTAAGTGGGATGGAAGCCACGGTGGGCTTGGGAGCACAAAACAGGATAAAAACTTCTCACATTTTAACTGTGACTCGGGCCCGTTTGTTAAAGCGTTCCAAATTCCTTTCTTCGTCTATAAAACAGCGACAATTATTCTAACTCCTGAGGTTGTTGTGATAATTAAATAAGATGATACGTGCACAACATTTAGCAAATCCTTGACATGGAGTGGGCACACTTTTCCCTTCCGTCTCCCGCCTGTCTCTTCTGCCTCCCACCTGGTGCGGGGAGGGGGAAGCTGCCAACTTTGCAGCCCATACACGGGTAGAAAGAAGACGGTGACGGGGACTATAAACCCTTGGTTAGCAGATAGAAAAGCTGGGGTCTAAAATAACCATTCTTGGTGGCTTAAAATGCGGGCTGGAGCGACAGGACTGGAAGAGCAGACGCAGGTGTGCGGTCTTGCTGGGAACAGGCGCCGGGTCTCCAGGCTTTCCTATTTAAAACCCTTCCGATCGACCTTTCTAGGTAGTTTATCAACGCAGAGTCCGGAAAGCCAGCGTGCTTAATTGCCCCATTGTTTCGTGTCTCAACTCCTTCCAGGTTAACTGATTAATCTCGGGCTCCCAATTAATGTTTAAATGACTCTCCTCAGGTCTCTACTGTCAAGGTCGCTTCCAGTTAAACGGTCTGCTTTCTGCGGGTGCTTTCCGGGTAGTGAGTACCTACGAGGGGCCTCATTAGATCCGTCCTAGGCTTCAAAATATCCTGAAAATAACAATAAAAAGGCCCCACCACCACCACCCCGGAAAAAAAAAAAAAGCTAAGACAGGGTTTGTGGCCTTGGGCCGGGGCTAGAATCCCTGCCCACGGGTCCCGGCGATGACACCGAGGCGGCCGGCCGGGCCTCCCCCAAGCCGCCGCGCTCCCGTTTATCCGCGCGCGGAAGACCGTGGTAGGACTCGCAGAGCGCGGGGACGGTGGGACCGCGCAGTCCCACCTCCCACCGAGGCGCCGCCCGGTCCCCCCGACCCCCCCTCCGCGGCCGCGGCGCCGCAGCTCCCGCCCCCTCGGCCCCGCCCCGCCGTCTCCAGAGGAGTGGAGCGCGGCCGCATCGATAGCTCGGCGCTCTGCGGCCGCCCGGCCCGGGTTCATCGGTGTGCTCGGAGCTCGATTCCCCTAGGCGTCGGCCGCGGCGGCGGAGGCGGCGGCGACGGTGGCAGGGGCGGCGGCGGAGGCTTCCCGGCCAGTCCTCCCGGCCCCCGCCATTTCGGACCGGGAGCCAGCGCGACGCGGCACTGAGAGCGGCGGCGGGGCCAGAGGCTCGGCGGCTCCCAGGTGCGGGAGAGAGGTAGGCTTCGCGGACCGCGCCTCCCGGCCCGGCCGTGGCGGCGGCGACCCTCCTGCCGGCGCCGGGCGGGGCCGCGCGAGTGAATGAATTAGGGTCCCGGGGCGCGGGCGGCAGGCGGGCCGGGCCGGGCGCGCGGCGGCGGAGGGCGAGGCTGCGGGCGGCCGCGGTGCCGCTTCCTGGACCGAGCCCCTTCCTTCCTCCTCGAGGCCCGCGGCCGGCGTGGGGCCGCGCCGCCTCCCCTCGCTGTCCTCGGCCCGGCCTCGCGCCGCCGCTCCGCACCTTCCGCGGCCGCCCGGCGCCGGCTGCCGCCCGCTGCGCTGCAGCCAGCATCCCCGGGAGCGGGTGTAAACTTCTCCCTGGCGCGCAGGCCGGACGCACAGTGGTCTTTCCCCGCGTGGAGGAGGACGCGTGGCCCGGGGGCAGAAGAGCGTCCGAGGCGCCCGGAGACCACCGAGGAAGGTTATTGTGTTTGGGGGAAAGGCGTCCGCCGCCGAGTTCCCCACGGCTCCCCTCCCCCACGTGCCAGCCGTGACATTGCTGCGGCCACAAAGGAGGAGGAGGTGGAGGTAGAGATGGTGGTGGAAGAACAGGTGGCCAACACCCTGCACTAAAGCCAGTGACCTGCAGTGAAAAGGAAAAAGTTAATCCCAGAAGGTCTGTTTTGCTTTGTCAAGTTGAGACGCAGGAAGCAGGGCTTTTTTTTTTTTTTTTCCTTCCAATAGTCAGACGTAGACAGCAATAGTTAAAATAGTATGAAGTTTAATTTGTCACTTTAGATCCTTTCTCCCATCTCTTCTACATTACCTGTGTCCGTATAGAATTGTGCCCTGTCCTACCACAGCCCTCACACGATTTTTAAAATTGACTTGAAGGAGGAGTTAATTATAGCCAACAGCTAGGTAACTATAAGAAATGACTGCTCTTAGAGCTGTGCGTGTTACAGCGGGTGTCTTCAGCCAGTCCTTGCTAAGCCTTCACACCCAGCAAAGCGAAGGCTTGAAAACACAAAGGTGTTTTCTAATTCACACAATGTATATGGTGTTTGTCATGAAAAATTATCTAAAATCATAAAGGGAAAAATGTTTGTTACCGTCTCAGAATTAACCATATGAATGGTATCGCTTTTAAGGGAATAAGTTCCAAAATGCTGACTCCATAGCCATCAGATATGCTTGCTAACAGAATCTTTACTTTGAGACTGTAGCATATTTGAGTTTTATAACAAAATTGAATTTTTTTCTCTTAACAAATTGCTGGGTTCTAGTCCTATCTGTACCTTTACTGCCTTTTGTAACTCTTGGCCTGTAATCTTCCTTCAACAAGACTTCTTTGGAACCCAGTTTCTTCTGGAAGATTTAAATATTACTAGATTTAAGAAACCTGATTCAAGAATTTTTTCCCTTTAGCAACAAGCATTGCATAAATAAAGTGACCAGAAAGTGTGGGTCTCTGATTACAGATGCGTGCACAACTAAAGTCCAGTACAATATTTGTCTACAGTATATCCTATGCTAGCAAGCATTTTGGTCTAAGGACTCTTTTACATTCTTAAAACTTATTGAGGAGGGTGGGAGATTTAGCTCAGTTGTTCCAGCACCTGCCTCGCAAGGGCAATGTCCCAGGTTGGATCCCTGGTAACCACCTACAACAATGCAGGGCGTGGTGGCTCACCCCTGTAATCCTCGCACTCAGGAGGCAGAGACAGGAGGATTGCTGTGAATTTGAGACTGAATTCAGGACCAGCGTAAACTACAAAGCAGAACCCTGTCTCAAAAAAAAAAAATATTGAGGTTCTCAAAACTGTTTGATTTCTTGGGGGGGGACGTCTTGTTGATATGTACTGTATTAGAAAAAAGAATTTTAAAATTATTTTCATTCATTTAGAAATAAGCCAATTACTTGATAATGTGAATAAGTTTTTTAATTAAAAATAACTAGTTTCAAAGGAAAAACAAAAATTAGTGAGAAAGGTGGTATTGTTTTTGCACTTTCACGAATTTGTTTAATTATGTGCTCAAGTAGGAGAGATCTGTATTGTCATTTCTCCATCTGCATTCAATCTATTGTGATCACACAGTCTGAAAAACTCTACCGGACATGTGTGAAAGAGGCTTCAGAACGTCTTCATGTTATTATGAGCACAGTTTTGACCCTGTGGAACTCCAGAAGAGGTTCCTGAATTGCTGTTACAGGCTTTTCAAACTGTTCTTTTAGGGGAGGGGTAAGGCCCACAGGGAGCTAAAGGACATACTTCCATGTGATTCTTCTCATCTCCATTTGCTGTGGCCTATATTTGGAATGAAATGTACCAGACAGGATAAGTTACCTGTGCGGTGGCCTTCCCTGTGGCCCCAAACAGTGCCTGCAGGTAGATGGGACAGGGCAGGGCACGGAACTGGACCGCAGATCTGCGATACAATGGTGCTCTGGCCTGTAGTGCTGTTTCTGAGGAAGTTCAGGAGTGAGGTGAGGAGGTTAGTGCAATGGAACAAATTAGTCTTTATTTTTTCTTGGTCCCTATTTGGATAATTGTCGGTCTGTAGTAAAAAGGATGCTTCATGAATGTAGTGCTTTGGGGAATACATACACAATCATGGATGTGGAATTACTGCAGATCAGTGTGTCATTCTTCCGGCATTTTGCTCCTTATTTGTAATTATATGTTACCTGAGGGAAAAGAATAAAATTAAATCTATTCATTGTATTTGCAGAACGTTTTAAGTAGCTGACTGAAATCGGTCAGATTTTATTTTCTATTTTGTGATTGTTAAACATGTAAATTACCCATATTTATTGCGCCTGTTGAGAAATGGTGTAGCAGAAGTCAGTCAGAAATGTGCACGTGTAGCTTTAAAATGTTTCCTTACTAAGAGGATTTGTCTCTAAATATTATCTAATTATATTTTTCTTGTATAGAGGGCTGTTGAGCAGCACCAACAGAGGAACATACATTGTGACTGCTGACCAGATCACCTGTACCAAATAGTTAATCTAAAACTCTGAAAAGTTTCGGAGTTTTACCCTCGTTTTTTCCTGGCAGGTGTTATATATTTCTCTTTGACACAGCCCAGCTTTGGCCCGAGACCCCCATGTAATTATTGCTACCTGTCCGGAACCGTGATGATGTTTTTAAAAAGTTTTCTAGTGAGGCATGCTGGTGCACGCCTATAATTCCAGGATTTGGGAGGTACAGAGGCAGGATGACTGCTGCAAGTTTGAGGCCAGCCTGGGCTACATAGTGGGTTCAAGGCCAGCCTAAATCCATAGTGAGACCTGTCTCAATAAATAAAAAAGTAAATAAAAGTTTTCTATAGCTCCAACAAAGACACCCTTAGCTTACCTGCTTCTAACTCCTAAAAGCCTGACGCCAGTAAGAGTACTGCAAGGAGAGGAGTGAGGATCGCTGTCTGCGAGCTTGCATCGGCTTGTCTGTAGGGTATAAAGCACTGTGGGAGACTGGTACTGAGTGAGGTCGTCTGTGTTCCTCTGAGAGCCATTAGCTGCTTCGGAAAGCCAGTAGGTAGGACAACCTGAATAGGAGATAAAAGAACTAGCTGTGATCTCTGCATTGTTCTTAAACATTGGTGAGGGAGTGTAAACGAAGTACAGTTCATTACACTACATATCTGTAGTCAAAAGATTTCATTGAACTTCAGCATACTTTACAATTTTCCAAGTAATAGGGAATTTGTGTCAAAAGGTATTAGTAGAATGTTTAATAGTGTACTAACCTCCCGTGTGGTACATGTTCTAATTGAGTAACATTTTCATTATTTTTGTTATAAGGCCTGCTGAAAATGACTGAATATAAACTTGTGGTAGTTGGAGCTGGTGGCGTAGGCAAGAGTGCCTTGACGATACAGCTAATTCAGAATCACTTTGTGGATGAATATGATCCTACAATAGAGGTAAATCTTGTTTTAATATGCATCTTCCTTGTACAGGACCTTTCTTTGGTGCCAAAAAAAGGTTTCTCTGATTGTTTTCCTGAGTAATTCTAGGGAAAGTTACTGAGTTATCTGAAATGTCCTTGGGTTTCAGGACTGACTGAAGTTACAGTAACCATAGCTGTGGGGAGCCCTACTTCTGTCAGGAGAGGGTGGAGGTGTCTGAAGTTCACTCTTAACTGTATATGTATATTTGGATCAGAACAGAACTTGAAAGTTTTGTGAGAGTAAAATGTCACTTTTCATTTTATCTGTACCTACAGGTCAATCTTTTGAATGCACCTTTCTTTTGTATGGGTTTGTTTGAATCTGGATGTTAAATGTAGAAGTTAAATTGACTGTAAGCATTTGATCACTGCTGATGGTTGTTTGAACTTAGTATTTTCTCCTCAACTTTGAAGTAATGAGGAATCTGTGTTATCCTGGTTCATTATTAAAAGCTCATTTTTTGCCTAAGGTGTGATTACCTAAAAATGTTACAATCAGACCTTACCCTTCTCTTGTGGTCCGTTTTTCAGTTTACTCACAAAAATTTGTTTTGTTTTTTCGCTAAAATACAGTTTGATTAGTAAACTTTTCAAGATTACTGTATTTTTAGAATATTGGTGTTATAAATATTAGGAAAGTAAAAATAAAAGCCAGTAGTGAATTGATTCACTGAAGTCCTGGAAGAGATGTTGAGAAATAAGATAGATGTCCTACTGCGTCTGGCAGCACTTCCCTCAGATTTCTCAAGATGATAAAGATTTATTTAATCCCAAAGAACTGCAGGAGATTCCATAACTGTCTCATTAGCTCACTCTCAGAAGGTAATTATTAGCATTTTTTATGAATAATGTAAGTGCACGTGTTAAATTTATCATCAGTGAAGGTAGAAATAAACATACCGCCTTTCTTACGAAACAGGCTTCTGTTCTTGGATTATTTCTTAGTCCTCTTTACCCCAGGTTGTACAAAACTAATCCATAGCTTTTATTTTTATTCTAATGTACCAAGTTTAAAAATCTATTCTGAAAAATCTCTCAGATCTTTCTGTAAGTCTCAAGTTGTGGAATCTAGGACAGGTCAAAGATGTCCTGTGAAGCTCTGTCCTGTGGAAGATTTTGAAGAAACACTTTGTGTTAAGATGGATTCTGAGGCATAAGTGGCCTTGGAAAAGTATTTACGAACTTTAGAATTTTGTGGGTTAGATTTCTGTTCATAGGAAATGTCAGATATTTTTTGGTAGTATCAAAGAAAATAAAAGGATGATAAGATGTCTGTTTGCAAGTGTTTGATTTAAATAAAAAGCAACTTTTATTTGGTCTCCCAGTGTAAGAATTTGTTCTCTTAATAAAAGAGAACAATCTAGTTAAAGTCAATCTCCTGTGTAAGAGTCTATATATATATACCATATTTAATTCTGACAATTCCATGCTGCAGTTTTAATGTTTTTGTTGATGAATAAAAGAATAGTTTACCCATTTGTATCTGTATTCTAAATCCAAGCTCACTTGGTATACTCTTCCATTTAAATCAGGTATAAAGAAATTTTTAATAGAATGCAAGTACGTTTTTCTGGGATTTGGAAGATGATTTTAGCAGAACTGCCCTTCATCTGTCCTGAAAATCTGAGGAATTCCATTATGCTCTGTTTCCTATCAGAGGTCATGAGTGCAGTATGAATACATGTAACATGAGGTCATGAATGTGAAGGAATACATTAGGAAATTTTAGTTTTTTGAGGCAGGGTCTCACTTTGTAGTTCAGGCTGGTCCTGAGCTCAGCCTGGAACTCAGAACCCCTGCCTCTGCCTCCTGAGTGCTGGGATTACAGGCGGGAGCCACCACACCCAGCACTGTGGTACGTGGTGGTGCTGATAGGGGTGTATGTGTGTGTGTGTGGATCACCACGCCTGGTGTTATATGTGGTTACTGAGGATCAAACCTGGGACCTCAGGCTTGCAAGACAGGTGCCAGAACCACGGGACAAAATCCCTGGTCAGAAATTTTTTGCTCAAAATGTAATACAAACGCTGAATAAATAGAGCCAACAGTTAATCCATTAGATGTGGGGAAGGTTTGTGAATTTAAACTCATAACTCTAATTAGAATTTCTACTAATCCAGACTGGATTCTAGCACACACTGTTGCCTGGAACTTTGAGACTGACGTTCCCTCTCTAGTTTAGCCACCTGGGGAGAGATATTTGAGATTATTGCTTATCATCCAAGCTACCTGAGTCTCTGAAGAGACTGACACCTTCCGTTCATGGTATTATTCAGCTGTAAGAAAGGCAAGAGAATTTGACAGGTTTATAGAGTTAATTGACTAAGAATGTTAACCGTTACTGCAAAAAAAATTAAGTATAAGAGATTTCACTGCTGCTGTTAGGTTCTGATTGGAAAATAACGTGGTTGGAGAGAAAAGTGGAATGTCCATGGTCATATTTGGAATGGTCACTACGAGGTTTAACTCTTCTAAGTTTAGCCTAGTAAGTTCTGAGATTTGAATGTAAATTTCTGAAAGGAAGTTAGGTTAAATTTCCACCATACCCTGTATTACTTTATTAAAGTAAAAATTTGATGATTTTTCAACTAAGAAAATACTAGTATAGACCAATTAAGATTTATCAGTATATCAAAATTTGAACTTAGCTCACTAATAGCAACTTAATGGCAGAGATACAGTATAGAATTAGAGAGACCTGGCCTGGTGTAGTGTATGCCTGTGATCCGACTTCCTGCTGAAGCAGGAGGATCACTAAGTTCAGTCCAGCTAGACCCTCTCAAAAGCAAATAGACATCTCAGCCCTCGGGAGGCAGAGGCAGGAGGATTGCTGTGAGTTCAAGGCTGAGCTCAGGACCAGCCTGAGCTATGAAAGTGAGATACTTTCGTAAACTAAGAATTACTAATAATACATAGAGCATGTTTTTAATTAAAGATATGCTCATGACAGTCACCTGGACTTCTGAAGATTTTGTCTTTGGTAAAGTCCACCAAGGTTTCAAAGCTGATGACATAATTTATTAGTGGGGCAAGATTATTAAAAATTCATAGCAAATATGTTTTTATAGTAAAGAGATCACAGGCTAGGGAACCATAATTCTTGAAATGGGTTTTCCTAAGGAAAAATTTAGTGTAAAGGAAAAAAAAGTCCAAAAAAACCTAGATGTAGTTGTCGAGATCAAGTTAGCAAATATGTATTGAGTATCTGTTGCACATAATATCCTCATAAAAAATATAGCAAGATATACTTTTTCTCAGCTCTGCTTCTTTGAAATTTGTATACTTCTGTTATGGTGGCATTTACATAATTCAATTCCACTACTGTGTTATGTCCGTAGGAAGGAGACTGAATTCATAGTTGGATCCATTTGTTTCATCTTCAGTGTTTTGAGCTAGCGGATATTTGCCAAGTTTTATCACTTTTCTACTTTGTTTTTCCATGTTAATTGTAGAATTCAGTCTATGTTTAAAATAAGATATTTAGATTATACAGTGAAAAAGTCTAGTATTAAACCAATATAGCAGAGCAGTATAAGAAACACCTATGTAAAGTTATATGCTGTTATTTTTCTGATTTTATATTGGTACTTCAGGGAACTTCTGACATGGGGTGCGTTTGTGGTCCTCAGAACTTGGTGAGGGAGGGCAGCCGGCAGCATGGATAGGTAGAGGCCCACCGTGCAGCCGAGCTTGCTGCCGTGTACAGGACGCTTCCACACGAAGGAGCGTCCAGCCTGAAATGTGAACAGTGCTGAGCGTGAAGTCTGCAGTGTGTGACGCGTAGCTTTAAGAGCCTCTTAAGTTGTCAAATTCATGACCTTAAGGTAAATTTTATTTTGTTTTCAAACATAATGTAGGTTTGAGCTTTACCTTTTGTAAACTGACATGCATTCCCTTAGCTTTCTCTAGTATTCTTTTAAAACATTGTGTTTGTAAAGTTAAATACAGCAGTTTTCTAAGTACATTTCTCTTCAAGGCTCGGCCGTGCTGGCCAGCTCTTTCCCCCTTTAGGGAGTGCCCTCTGCTGGTGACTTGTTTGCTTTTGTAATAAATCACAATGAAATCCTAAGTTTGGTTTTCTTCTTTTCACCTCTGGTTATGTCAGTGGTGACTGACACTAGTTAACACTAGTTATGTCAGTGTATAAATATATCAATTTTATTTAAAAATCTTATTTTTTAAATAATTTTTTACAAGGTTTAAAGTACTAATTTCACTCTGCTACTATTGTCACAAAGAAATAGGGCTACTGGCCCTTCCTCATTAAAGAAATAGGTAAATATTGTTTATTTAACAAAAAAAGGAAACAGTAATGTAGAACATAGGGTGATTCTGTTGGTAACATTGATTGACTTTATTTTGTCAGAATGACCAAAAGCAGTAGTATCTTTGAATTTCTTTGCATGTATATGGAGATAATTTAGAGTGTAAGCCTTGTAAGGAGGGTTACAGGATATGTTAGGAAGGGTTTATTCAAAAGTGGCAAATTATGGAAGTTCACATTCTTCATATTTTTCTGGCCTTATATATTAGTGGTGGAGCATCTGCTTTTTAGAATACTCAAAAATTTGGGTACTGTATGTAGGTCAGTCTTGGTTTTGGTTTTGAGACAGGGACTCACTATGCAGTTCAAGCTGGCCTTGATCTCATTATGTAGCATAGGCTGGCCTCAAACTGATTCTCCTGCTTCAGCGGCACGGCGCCTGGCCTTTATATGCATTTCAAATTAAGAACAACTATTTATTTAGTACTTAGACTTGAATATTAAAATTCATTGGGAATATTTTATGTATGAATTTTATAAACACAAAACTATAGAAATGTTTTAATGGAAATAAGTGAAAGGTTAAAAAAAATATGTTTTTATGGCCAAGTGTCGTGGCGCATGTAATCGCCAGTCACTCACTCTTATAATCCCAGCACTCGGGAGGCAGAGGCTGGAGGGTTGCTGTGCATTGCCGGCCAGCCTGGGATACCGACATAGTGAGTTCAAGACCATCCTAGACTGATTACACAGTGAGACCCTGTCTTAGAAAACTAAAAAATCATGGTTGTTTTTAATGGTTTAGCATCTCTAAGAGGCTGGTTTTAACAGTGCAACAAACTCCTTAATTGAGAAAATGTCATTCCGTGCTTTCTTTGTGTCATGTTGTCTTTGGGGCACAGGAGAGATACCGAGGCGCAAACTGAACAGATCTCTGCCTCCCTGAAGCTTGCAGGTCGTAGATGCATTTGGAAGAACACTATAGTAAATAGCGACCATGGTTTTATACTTTAGAAGTGCATGAATTGTCTTCATCTATCTTTACTGTCTCATATTCTCTAAGATTATGAAAGTTACCTTACTGCAACCTTAATATAATAAGTACAAGTAAATAGTGAAGATAAAATATTTGAGAGGACTAAGGAGAGACATGAGAGGACTAAGGAGAGACATAGCCTTTTCAGCTTCTTTTTTAAAAAACTTCAACCCAGTGGAAAGTAATACAATAAATAACTTAGCCTCAAACTAGATTTCCTAGTTAATGTTTGTCATAATGACTTTTGCCAGATCTGTATGTTTGTGTATGTGGCTGTGTAAACTTACACACACATACATGAATACATATTCTATATTTTCCTGTGCCATTTTTAGCATAAGTTACACATTTTAAGACCTTTTTGCCTCTAAATGTCTAAATTTTGAAGCATATCATCATCCTGCCTGCTGTCTCTCTATTGGAGTGTAATCATGTTTGGATGTGTCCGTTTGCTCAGAGCTTGCTTTCGCATCAGCAAGGGAGTTGAGAAGTTACAGCAGTGACCAAACCCTCCAATGTTTACTGTCTGGCCCTTTACAGAAGTTTGTTGTTTGTGTGTGTTTGTATGAGCCTAGACTCATGAACTATTTATTAGTGTATTTAAGTTTATTATAGTAGTTACTGATTTTTGAAGCTCAAATTTGTTTGTATGGCCAGTGAAATAGTTTTGACCTCTGTGTCCTTTTGACAAGTCCTTGTCAGGAATTCAGCTCTGCCTTGCCTTCCTGCACAGTGGTTCCAGCCTCACCTGAGCTTTCCCTGTACCCACACTGCATTCAGCCCTCTATCCACAGAGCCCAGCCTCCTTGTTGTAGGGATAGTAGTTAGAGATCAAGACCTGGATTGAGGGTTTTTTTGCTACTAGAGTGTTGTTGCTTCCAGTTTCTTCATCACAGCGAGGTAGAAAACCCATGTCATTAAATTATAAATTCATCGTTCTTACTTTACTCTATAAAGTAAAAACCTTGGTTCTGTGGTGTATTAAGTTTTAATGAGAGAGTGCATACTGTGAAATAGAGATGATTTTGTCACTCTTAAGTCTTATTCTTCCACTGTCGTCGTGACAGACTGAGTGAATTAACAGTAGGTTAATTTCCTTACCTCCAGGATTAGTATGAGAAGACTGAGGTGGCCAGATACAGTAGTGGTGCCCCAGTTCCTTGGGAGGCTGAGGCAGGAGGATAACAAGTTTGATGGCAAACTGGATAATTTAGCCAGACCCTGTCTCAAAATTAATGACAAGGTGAGAGGTGGGGGATGTACAAATAAAAATACTGACTTGCCTAGATGCATAAGAACCAAAAAAGGAAAAATATTTGATTCTTATAATAGGAGACAATTTTGCATACAAATTAGAAAAGTCAACATCTAAACTGAATTGAGAATCAAGCTAAAAAATGTAACCTGTTACCAAATAAATGCCATAAACACAAAAAATGACATTTAATTCATTAATACACTTAAGTTTACCAATAACATTTTATACTTTGACATTTATTAAAACCAGAATGATGAATGCTGGGGACGTTCTAAAGAAATTTGCACTCTTTATACTTTAATAAGAGTAAACTCTGTCCAGTGTGGTGGCACGTGTCTGTGATCCTAGCGCTCAGGAGGCAGAAACAGGAGGATCACTGCAAGTCAGAAACCTGCCTAAACTGCAGAGCGAGGCCCTGTCTCAGAAAAAGAGTAAACACTTAGAACTTTTTAGAGGCCAGTTTGGAAATACATACCAGAATTTAAACTGCATGTGCTTTGACCAGATAATTTCTCTCAGAAAGTTACACCAAGATTTAATGGGATAATTGATTAAACTGTGTATACAAGAATGTTTATGCAGTGCTGATGATAATTTTTTTAAAAGGAAATAATCTGCATGTCTACAATTATAAAATGAGTGAAGTATGTCCATACATATTTTATCACACAGTTGTTTAAAAGGATTAGGTATGTTTATGTGTTGTGACACTGAAAAGTGTCCATTATACGAGAAATGGGGAGATAGCACATTGTGTTGAATTCTGTGTATCTACAAGCAGACAATTACTTTTTCATTCTTCTTTGGTATTACAGTTTTTAAAAATAAGCATGTAATGTTGGGAGTGGAGAAGAAAGTACTAATTGTGTTGAGTGAAAAGGGCACAAAAGTACTAGATACCACTAAATTACTCCTGTTTTAAAACTTAAAATTGAATGGTGCCAGTATAGTCTTGGATTGAGGAAATGGGCATCACGGCCCAGTAATGAACAACGGGGAGGCATTTAAGACATGAGAGTTATATCAGGATCTGTGTCACGAAGATTGGATACAAGATCATTGCGGCCTCATATTCGTACCTTAATATCAAGCAGTAATGTGTGAGAGAATACCATGTGACAGCAGGTCACAGGTGTATGGTTGTAGCATCTTCATTTTCAAAATCTACTTTGCGAATTTTCCTTGAGCCGATCCAAGATTTTTGAACTAATTTGGGAGTAGTATACATTTTATTCATGTTAGCCCTAAATTAATAATCAGTGTCCTCATAATTCTAAATATCCAGCATTTGCAAAGAAATCTTTCTTTACCCTATTTTTAAAGGATGTCTTAATCTGTAATCAGAAATTCTGCCGTGAGGACAAGTTCCATAATATCTGTGCTCCCTAATCAACACGAAAGCCCTTCCCAACGGTTAGCTTTAGCTGTCTCAAAATATTATTTCAAGTGTCAATGCCCAGTGACCTCTGAGGGTAGGATAGTTTCCTAACGCACCTCCTCAGTCCCCATTCTCCTCTTGCCCTCCTTCCCTTTCTTCCTTCTGTTTTAACATTTATAGGACCCCAAAACGCAGTGTAGAAAACACAGATCACAGTAGATATTTCAAAGTGCAGAATTTGTTATTTGGTTGTTGGAATATTCTGAAAAGCAAAAAGAGAACAGTGAGGTAATACAGTAAGGTCAAGAAGTAGCCACTACCGCACTAGGGTTCAGGGACGCAGCAGTTTGGGGGTAATTAGGAGTAGAAGCTCGGAGCAGAGGCGGAACCTTGTGAGTCAGGAGATGACACTTCGTGCTGCTACCAGTGATGCCAGGTGAGTGTGTTGAGTTGGAGTCCCGGACTGCCAGAACAATCATGTCCCTTTCTATAACTTGTCACAGTCGCCCTAACAGTGAGAATGTAAATTGGATTCTGCCTTCCTGCTTAAAAACCTTTCAGTAATTATTAGGGCAGGATGGAGTTAAAAGTTGCATAATTACAAACTACAGACCCTCTCTAATCTGGTCTCTGCTTGACTGTCCATTTTCACTGCGTCTGTTTACCTAAAATATCTCCAGGCTAAACTACATTGACTTCCTGATTCCATGTATTCATCTTGCTTTTTCACGTGTTTCCCACATTTTCTTAGTTCCTCCTACCCGGGATAGCTCTGCCCGGTCTTTAGGTTAGGCAGGCACAGTTGACCTGCTTTGTCCTGCTGTGGTATTTATTTCAGTTACTTGTTTACATTCATTTCTCTCCCACTACACTTAGTTCCTTCAGGACTCTAAACAGGTGAACTACCCTTAAATCGAAATATCTGGAACCAGAAGTACTTGAGATTTTGGAGTTCTGGACTTTGAAATGTTTCTGCACATTACCATTTGAATATCCCTAACCACAAAACCCAGCAGTTTTGGACATGAGAGCAATTCTGACTCGAGATGTTTAGAGTACGGATACTTAACATACAGTGCCTTAGCACAGAGTGTGACACTTAGATTTTCACGGCAGAGAATGGGGTGGGTAGGTGGGAATGAACTCATAAACCTGTTTATATATATCAGATTCTTTGCCTTCCTGTTCCTGTCACATGCCGGGCTGTGGCATATGTCTCTAGCTGACTGAGAAATAACCTCCAGTGACTTAATAATCACTAGTGTAAAACACGTCATTCTCTGATGAATTCAAGTATCTTTTAGGAGAGTAACATAAAATCCTGGATCATTAAGAGAATAAATTCCTCATACAGGTATTCTTATAATACTTAACAGATTAAGAAAATTGCAGACACTGTAAAAAATCAGTCCCCAAATAATACATTAGCTGATACAGAAGCACCAGTCCAATTCATAGTAACGAGAGCATCTGATGGAATGAATCAGCAGCCTGCAGGTGGAGATGAAGTGAGATAATGCTTGTAATATGCTTATCACAGTATCTGACTTATAAGAACTCTGTAAAAGTTAACTTGTAATTACTGTTCAGAGCAGTGTGACCCAGGTATGGCGGTACATGCCTACAATCTCAGCTGCTACTCAGGAGGCAGGAAGATCACGAGTTCAAGGGTAGACTTGGCAATTTAGTGAAACCTTGCCTTTCACAATAAAAAAGAAAAGGGGCTGGGCGTGTGGTTCACTTCCCAGTACTGCCCCCAAAAGGTGTTAGGGTCCCTTTTAGAAAAATTTAACTACCAGTAGTTTCTTTCGCGTTCTTGTTTACTACTTCTTCTTAGATGAGACTTACTGCCAGGATTAGAAAACCAAGTAGAGCGTGTTGAAAGATGAGTGTGCGAAATAGTTTGGTTATTATTAATTACGGTACAGAATGAGGAACTGGTTTTCTGGTCAGTGAGTTCATCTTGCCTGGAATGATTTTGTCTGAGCTTTCCCTTTTAAGGGATCCACAGACAAGTTTCTGTTCATGAAAATGATATTCAGAGGCAAATGATAACTGGGATATACAGTACTTCTTTTTAAAAAATCAGAAAAGTTGAGGCCGGGGATTTAGCTCAGTGGTTCTGGCTCCTGCTCTGCAAGCACAAGGGCCCACCCTCGATCCCGGGTAGCTACATACAACACTGCTGGGCGTGGAGACTCACCCACCAGCAGTCAGAATCACACACCACAGTGCTAGGCGTGGTGGCTCGCGCCTGTAATGCTAGCATTTGGGATTGCTGTGAGTTCCTGACTCGCCTGGGCTACATAGTGAGCTCAGAGCCAGCCTCAACTACAAAGGGAGACCTTGTCTCAAAAAAAAAAAAAAAAATTCAAAAAAGTTAATGTAAAAAGAAAAAGATGAAAATTCCAAAAACAAAAGACTTGGTTGAAAATGATAATATGAAGATAAAAAATATGTAACATTATTACTTTTCAAAGAAACTGATAGCAAAACAGTAAGATATTTTAGCCTACTGAACCAGTAGTAATGTAAAGATAAAAATGTAAAATTCTTGTTGCTAAATAGCGATAAACCGGGTGTACACACTTAATGCTCTGTGGAGAAGATAATGAGCAGGCTGTGCATCAGGCAGCTTTAGCAGATCGAAACATTTTGCCCCATTTGGTTTCACTCTTCTCTTTCGAGATAGGAACTTAATATAGCATTCTGCTCCTGAGCCTTAACCCTCTTCCTTATAAATACTCTTTTGGTTATATTTGTACATAGTTTTCATATTATATACAACCTGAAGGTATCATTTATTGCTTAGTATTTAATGGTTTAAATTTGTATAATTTTATTCTTAATCTGACTTACACTATCTTACACCACTTTTCTAAGACTTTTTGGAAACATTTCTGTTTTTTTGGTTTTTTTTTTTGAGACATGGTCTCGCTTTGTGGTTCAGGCTGGCCCTGAGCTCAGCCTCAAACTCACACCACAGCAATCCTCCTGCCTCTGCCTCCTGAGTGCTGGGATGACAGGCGTGAGCCACCACGCCCGGCACTGTGGTATGTGGTACTGGTTGCTGCTGGGGTGAGTCTCCACGCCCAGTATTGTTATGTGGTTACCGGGGATCAAACCCGGGTCCTTGAGCTTGCAAGACAGGCGCTGGAACCACTGAGCTAAATCCCAGGCCCTTGGAAACATTTTTGAAACAAATTGTTGAGTGATTTAAAACTGCCTTTGCAAATGAAGATATTGAAAACAAGGACATTGTTATGTAGAATCCACTTAAAATACCCTGTATCTTTAGTGCAAGATAGTTGGGAGAGTGTTGATACAGTTGAGAAGTCTGAAAAATTGTGTTTCTGTTGATTGTTAGAATTTTAATAGAAATGGTGTATGTGCATGCGCGTGTACAGTTTATTTTGAATGGATCCATTCATTTGTTTAGCAGGCTGGTACTGATTACCTTCCGAGTTCAGGCTTATTTACAGACATGTATTTGCTGCTGTGTGGAAATAGAGAAATACCTGCTGGAAAGTGATTGCTGCCCCAGAATGTTTAAGACAAAGTAGTTACAGATGAGGGCAGTGCTGCTGAGCCTTTTACAGCTTTCAGTGATAATAACTAGCCCACTGCAGCATGTGTGGCATCAATTTGCCACCACTGGTCTAGGGCACAGCCAGGGTGACAGTGAAGGGGATACACGGTAGTAGTGGGTGCTTGGGTTTAGGGTATATTTGAGGAATCAATTGTGTAAGATGGTGCCTAAATAATTTTTCTCTGTAAGATATTTTAGGGTACTGTTTTAAGTTCATCTCTATTACAATTATCCCTGTTCAAAATAAATTTTATTTTATTTCTCCCATTCCTCTCAAACCCCTTCCCCTCCCTATGTACCAAAGCTTTATTTCCAATTTTTCCTTCCATTTTCACTTTTTTTCTTGTCCCTCCCTTCTTTTCCTCCTCCCTCCTCCCTTGTGTCCCTTCCCATTCAAATACTTTCTTCCCATTTCAGCCTTTGCTTCACTTTTGGTGTCTCACAGAAGAGAAAAAGTGAGGTATTTAAACATGTGTGTCCAATTTATTTTACATAAGTGTATGGTCTCCAGGTCCATCTCTTTAGCCTATAAATGTCTGAAGCTCATCCTTCTTTATGGCAAAGTAGTATTCCATTGTATTAAGAAAACCTCATACCTTCATTTTCCACACGCATTTGAGCCGTTTCCAAGATTTAGCTATTACACATTATGCTGCTACAAACGTGGGTAGGTATATATTGCTGTGGCTTGATGCTTTTAATTCTTTTGAGAAGAAACCCAGAGGAATAGCTGGGTCAAATTGAACCTCTAGTTGTAGTTTTTTGAGGAGTCTCCACATTGGTTTCCACAGTGGTTGCACCAGTCTGCATCCTGCCAACGGTAGAAAAGGTTCCTTTTCCCCCCACGGCCCTTGCAGCTTGATTTCTTGGTAGCAGCCACTCTTTCTGGAGTGAGATGGAATCTCAGCATTGTTTTAATTTACATCTCATGAATGACCAGTGATGTTGAGCATTTTTTCATGTATTTATTTGCTGTTTCTAGTTCTTCATGTGAGAAGTACCTATTCATTTCACACGCCCATTTTTGGATTAGGTCTTTACTTTCAGGAGGGCTGAGTCTTTAGAGAGTTCTTCAGATATTCTAGAGAATAGTCCTTTATCTGATGAATAGCTGGTTAAAAAAAATTTCCCACACTGTGGCTTGTCTCTTTACTTTCTTAGTGGTTTCTCTTGCTGTGCAAAAACTTTTTAATAAGATTGGGTCCCAGTTGTTGATTCTTTGTAGTATTTCCCAGGTGATCTGGGTTTTTAATCATGAAATCTTTACCTACTTCTACATCCTCAAGCTTTCTATCTGTTCTCTCTTCCAGCATATTTAGTGTTGTTTACATATTTAGATTTTTGCTCCATTTTGATTTTAGGCCAGCGTGTGATGAAAAATATGCTCTATGTTCAATCTCTGGCATGTGGAAAGCTAATTTTTCTAGCACCATTCATTAAAGAGGTGTGGAGACTCCTCAAAAAAACAGATTTTATTTGACCCAGTTATAAGGCTAACTTCAGATTACATTGGCACATACAAAATGTGAACTGATTCAGCAGGTAAGGAAAAAATTGTGGTCACTTAGAGGATTTGAGCCACAGCTGAATCATAAGTTGCCTGGAGAACACTGTACTCTCGTTCCTACTTTCTCCTTCTTGAGAAATACTGGCTCTGGAGTGGAGGTAGAGAGCAGTGGGTATACTTCAGTAGATAAGGAAGGTAGTCTGATGTTGCAGTCTCTCATCCTTTTGAAAATCGAAAGCTACAAGATCTGGAGCGTGGCTGAGTGGAAGAGCTTAGTTAGTGTACTTGAGTCTTTAGGTTCAGTCTCTCGCACCAGGTATTTCAGATGAAAGATAAGAGATACATTTACTGTAGCATCTAATATCAGTACCCAGGGTGAAAGAGAGAAGCACGAGATAGGTCTCCTTCAGCCACCCCCAGGGAAGACAGCCTCTTACAGTCTTGTGCTGTGTTTACCATCCATGTTTAAGTGTGTCTGTAGATACCTGTATATGATGTGGACGCACATTTTTGTTGGGGTCACACTGTGTATGTACTTCTCTGTAACATTTTTAAATTATTGTACTAAACTCATGACCTGCAGCGCACCCCTCCCTGACAGAATGGTTGGTAAAGTAATACGTGAACTCAGGGCAATTAAGTACTCTAGCCCATGAGTTGAACAGTAAGAAAAGTGTCCATGTATTCTTTATAGCTGTTGTCAGCTCTATTTCTTATTCTGTGGCTTCATATGTTAATCCTCCCCTTTCCTAATTTTTTGAGCCCTGTTTTGGCAGAGTATGTGAAATTTTAGGCAGGAGTATCAATCAAAAGTCAGAGGATAATCGGATTTTTATTTTAAGATTCTGTTAGACTGTGTGTGTGTGTGTGTGTGTGTGTGTGTGTGTGTGTGTGTGTGTGTGTGTGTGTGTGTCTATGCGTATGTTTGCGTGTGCAGGCAAGCTCTGTGCTGGCTGTTGGACTCAGTCCTGTAGCATGCGAGGGAGGCCCTGTACCGCTGAGCAGCCCCATCGTCCTTCCCTGTTCCTGTAGTTGAATGGGCTTATACATCTCGAACTCCTTCTCCTCCTCCCCCTCCCTTCTCCTTTTCTTTCCTTTCTCTCCCTTTTTTCCTTCCCTCCCTCTTTCCCCATGTCTGCCTCCATCTTTTAAATAGAAGGCTCTCAAAATTTGCAGATGAAACAATTGTGCCCTTTATAGTATCCGTTTAGTGGTTAAATACTATTTCCAGGCTTTTCATAAGTGGCTGAGGGCATTAAAATCCCATCTGTTCACTGTATTGTTGCATTGTTTTATGTGTGTGTCTGTGT
Source organism: Petromus typicus (assembly GCA_004026965.1). Classification (NCBI taxonomy): domain Eukaryota; kingdom Metazoa; phylum Chordata; class Mammalia; order Rodentia; family Petromuridae; genus Petromus; species Petromus typicus. Next base: position 26,213 of record PVIR01017203.1, read on the forward strand.
GTGTGAGAGATAAGGTCTTGCTGTGTAGTTCAGGCTGGCCTTGAACTTACTGTGTAGCCCAGGCTGGACTCGAACCTGTGGCAATCTTATCTCAGCCTCTCAAGTGCTAGGGTCATAAGTGTGTGCCACTATGCCCAGCTTCTGTTATATATTCTTTTGACTCTAAATAAGGTAGATCTGTGATAATTATTTGTAAGTTGATTTTTCTTAAGTCATCTGGAATAACAGAATTGTATAACTAATTTGGTAATAATTTCTTGCAGGTAGATTTTTTGTTTCCCTAACTCACATACATTTCTGTTATTGATTCTCCATATGATATTTTAAAAATTATTTTGGTAAATATACATAACACAATTCACTCCCATAGCTAGTTTAAGTGTACAGTTTAGTACACTTAATTGTACTTAATTCAAGGACAGTGTTCTGTAACTAACTGTCTGTTAATGGACAGGCTGTATCCACGTTTCAGCTCAATAGATGCTGCTGTGGACATCAGTGTACAGACACCTCAAGGCTCTGCTTTCATTTCTAGTAATGTGTCTGGGGTGGAATTGCTGAGTATGTGGTGATTCGACTATTAACTTTTCAAGGAGCTGCCAAAGTGTTGTCCACATAGCTGCACCACTTTATAATCCCAGCAGCACCTCACAAGGGTTCCAGGTGCTCACATCCTCTCACCCACAGTTGTTCTTTTCTGGCTTCTTGTTTGTATTTCAGTAATGGCCACCCACCACAACAGGCGCTAGATGGCGTCTCACGTTTTGATGTGCATTGTCCTAAAGACTGAGGGAATTAACTGTCTTTTCATGTGTTGCTCATAGGCCATTTGTTTACCTTAGAAGGAATATTGAAGTCCTTTACCCACTTTAGAGGGCGTCTTTTCGTTGTGTGTAACTCCTTTTTAAAAGGTGCATTATAATAATCCAGACTGTATCTCTCCCTTCTCAGGATTCCTACAGGAAACAAGTAGTAATTGATGGAGAAACCTGTCTCTTGGACATTCTCGACACAGCAGGTCAAGAGGAGTACAGTGCGATGAGGGACCAGTACATGAGGACTGGGGAGGGCTTTCTTTGTGTGTTTGCCATAAATAATACTAAATCTTTTGAAGATATTCACCATTATAGGTGGGTTCGCGTTGAACACCATGAACTGACATGGAGAAGTTTCGGTGGCCTTTGTCTGTTGGGAGTTTGCCCGCTGCCGTGCCTAGTTACCTAGTTCAAATTTTAAAATAATACTTGTGAAGTAGGTAACGCTCCCACTTTCCGAGAGGTTGCCGAGACCAGAGGAGCTGAGTAGCTTATTCCTGGTAGTACAGGCAGTCGTGGCGCCGAGATTGAAAACTAGGCCTGTTCGGCCCAGGACTTCTGTGTTCTCAGGCACATCTTTTAGTAAAAATTTGCAACATAATGAACAGTCTTCAGAGGTGCCCATATAGAAGTCAGAGTCTTTCCAGTTGTCACTTTTTGAGGGGGAAAGTACTATAGTTCCCTTATCCACAGTCTCACTTATGCTCAACTGTGGCCTGAAAATATTGAATTGAGAAAATTCCATAAATAAGCAGTTTATAAGCTTTAAATAGTCTCTGTAATAGTAGGCTGCTCTAGTTGTTTTATTAGTTACTGTGTCTGATTCATAGATTAAACTTTATTATCAGCATGTATGTCTAGGAAACAATATATGGAGAGTTTAGTACTCTCTACCTACTCAGGCATCCCCTGGGGGGAGTATAGTAGAGTGTACCTCACGGATGGAGTGACTACTAAATGTGACAGTGACTCTAACACTGTACTTCATGTTTTGGTAGACATACTTGTACACATATACATTAGCCATATGCTCATATTTCTGAGAATAGAGTATTTTAAATTAGGCATAGTATATTCTGTGTAATCATGATCTACTTGCTTGGGAACCTGTAGTTTTATTGTATTTCCACAAGTAACTAAAAAATAACCAGCAAAGAAAGAAGGTAGAAATTGGGAACTATATGAAAAGTATTCATCAGACAAAAGTTATGTCAAAAGGTCAAATTTTATAAGGCAAAAGTTGTGACTGTTTTGAAAAGTTTTTGAAAGATTTTGGGTTACTAATGCCTCTGCTATAATTTTTTTTCTTTCTCAGAGAACAAATTAAAAGAGTTAAAGACTCTGAAGATGTACCTATGGTCCTAGTAGGAAATAAATGTGATTTGCCTTCTAGAACAGTAGACACAAAACAAGCTCAGGACTTAGCAAGAAGTTACGGAATTCCTTTTATTGAAACATCAGCAAAGACAAGACAGGTAAGTAAATCTATCATAAATACAGCTGTCTTTGGCAGAATATATCAAATGATTTTAATCATTAATCCTCTTTTAGTGTATATTCTGGTAGTACTGTTTCTAGAGACAGGAAGGCAAGCACATTAACACTTAGCTTTAAATCATTTAATTTACCAGATTTTCTCCTGAAGATAGGAAACGAACAGTGCTTGTTAAATGTTATGTGTTCTTGGGAGAGCAGTGCTTAGTCCAGGGACTATGACACTGCTTCCTTTATCTCTGACATCATCCAATTTAGACTTGAGGCAGGTAGAGATTTCTCTGTGACATACATGAAGACAAAGAACGGGGGAGCAAACTGACTCTACTTCAGAAGTGCCTTGCACACATGGATCCTCTACAGTAAATTCCGCTGCAGTTAGAGAGTTTCACAATGACAGAATTTTTTTGAGGGTGTATTTATTTTTGGACTAAGTTTTCATTCCAGCAAGGAAATATTTAGAAAATAAATAGAAATGTCAGTTATTCATTTAGTGCATTGTTCTGACAAAAATATTATTTCAAATAATTTTAGTTGATATTATTTAAATAACTTGGAAGAAGTAAGTTTAACATACAGGAAAAAAAACTCTAGAAATGAATACATGATGGAATCATACAGCCTCCACTGTCACTGATCAATTTATATCTAGTAAGTTTGTTTGGGTCTTTTATAGTTACAGGTGCCTCAGATCAAAAACATGATTCTCTAAAACTTATTAAGTATAAAATGACTCAGCTAGGATCCATATCTCCCGTCCCTAGCCGGAGATCATATGTACCTTTTAGTGGTCATATTAATTTGGTACACAGGGAATCACAGACCGTAAATTCTGTTTAAAGTGTTTGGGGTTAGGAATTCGCACAGCATGGCCATCATGTACGTATATGTCTGTGGCAGTGTGGCTAACCCCTGACTTGTCGGTTGGAGGAGCGTTGGTGAGCATTGCTTTACAGCTGAGAAAAGTTTCGCTCAGTCCATGTCCAGATTCCAAAGGCTGGGAAGAGGTTTGGTTTTTATTTTCCTTTTACTGATCTCTGGCCAGTCCCCTCAGTTTTCCTCAGGAGAGAAAATACCCGAAAACATGATTTAATGCTTTTCTCCTAAAGTTTTCTTATTAAAGTTGAAATAATCAGATTTGAAGAATTTCATTGAAAGCGTTTGCAAAGCTACTACCTAAATACTACCCTTCACATTTGATTATACTGCGTTAGAGACAACTTTTCCTGATTTTTGAGACTGATGTCTCACTGTGCCGTTCAGGCTGGCTTTAAACTCAGTATGTTCCCCAGTCTGGCCTCAGACTCACAGCGATCTTCCTGCCTCACCCTCCTGAGTGCTGGAATTATCAGTGGGCACCACCACGCCCGGCCTACTTACAACTTTTGAAAGATAGATTGAGGCTAGTGGACATTTTTAGTTAACATGAAAAACCATGAGCCCCTCTGATATAAAGGACTGCAAGGGAAGTGCTTTTTCCTATTTTACCATGCATACAACCCCCCTGGGCTGGTTGAAATCCAGGTTCTTACTCAGTGGGTTTCTGTATAGACCTTGGTTTTTTTAAACTTAGTTTTCTTTTTGATGATACATGATGTAGATATAGATTGGCCTAAATATGCCTTTAGAAATGCGTGTGGACCATTAATTAATATGTGGAGGAATTTAATCCAAAAGAACTTAACACAGCGGTCTGTCTTAGATTCTGTCTTGTGGCTATCTTTAGGTAGTGTGTGCAGATAACCTACAGAACAAGATATTTAACTTGCTCTTTTTTTTTTATTGTCTTGTTGATTTCCTTATAAATGAATTTGCTTTGAAAAGTTTATTCATCTTCCTTTTATTTTTGAAATTAATTTGATATTTGCATGTTTTTAGAAGACTTTAAAGAGCTATTCCAAATAGTTTTGGAAATTATAATACACAATATATACATTTTAGTAAACTTTACATCTCTAGTTTCTATGAAAAGTCTTACCTTTTGCAGAGCATTTTATTACTCATCTATTATTTGGTTTGTTATTTGAATAAAATTAGTATCTTTATTTTATTGACAACTTACTTTGTGCCTTAATTTCTGGTCTTGTTCATGAGCCTAGACATAAACACCAAAGAGAATTAGATTCAGGATAGTACCAACAAAACATTCATTTAGAAGTCCTTTCAGGTTAAGGACTGGCAAGCTTTTTCTGTAAAGCGTCACACTAAATATTTGGGACGTAAAGGGCCACAAGTGCTATATCTGTTGCTTTTTAAAAAAATGTCTAAAATCCAAAGATCATGTTTTTGCTCATAGATAGTGCAAAAGAGGTGGTGGCTATCCTCGGATTTGGCCTGTGGATTGTATTATGCTAATTCCTGGTGCTCTGGATATTTTAACTGATTACACTCTGGAAGTTAGGCCAGACCTTTAACAAAAATTTTATAGATGAACTCTAATACTATAAAGTTAAAATTTTATATATAATTTATGAAAAGGAAACAGATGTTACTCTAGTACTTTTTAAGGTGTTGCAGAAAATGTGTGTGTGTTTGTGCATATATATACATATGTATATGTATATGTATATGTATGGACAGAGACTGGTGATGGGCTTACCTGGTCTCTGAGTGGTACATACAGTGTTCACAAAAGCTGTTAAAATGGAGGCATTTATACCATGGGACTTAGCTTTGAGTTTCCAAAAAGCTAAGATCTTAAAGTGGGGAGAACTCAGTAAAGTAGATGACAGAAGCAGACTTCTCTGAGTCTTTGCTGCTCCCCATTCAACTTTTTTTGAATTTTGGCGTTTTTAGTTTGAACATAATGTAAATATTAGTTTTCCAAATTTAATAATGTTGAGTGATTAATTTTCTGGTTTTGTTGTTAATTTCTAGGTACATAAAACTGATAGAAAACTTCCATTAAAGAAAGTCTACCATAAAGTTAAAACAAAAAGCCTCCCATGTGCCATATGTCTTTTTTTTTTTTTTTTTGGTACCAAGGATTAAGCTCAGGACCTTGTACTTGCAAGCGCCACTGAGCTAAACCCTGGCCATACCTGCCTTTTGAGTTTGTGTACAAGATCAGTATTTTGAACTTTGGTTTTTTACAAGTCAAATAGCACCAAGACAGTTACTGAGAGGCTTCTGTACACCTTGCAGATCCTCCCAAATAGTGTCTTTGTAACACTTCTGTACTACCTGAAAAGGGGGTTTAATTTGATAAGATTTCATGAAAATGTCTGGGATGTAAAGTTGATTTGCAGAATATATCTTGTTCCTTCATTCCCTTCTCCAAAGAAGCTGATATTCTTGTATCTTCAAGTAATTAGATTATTCTCTTAAAAAATTTTTGGAAGAATTTTTGCAGATTCAACAAAACAAAAACTTTACTAATGTTAAATCTTACTGAAAGCATAGGCATTAGGGTATACAGCCATACTATTTTAAAACAATATTTCTGCATTATGAAGGGGTATTTCTACATCCATATAAATCTGCTTTATAATATTTAAGTTGAAAATATTGTCAAATCTCATGACTTGAAAAATTAATGTTTAAACCTATATACTGTTATTTCTCAAATCTCATGACTCAAAAAATTAATGTTTAAACCTATATACTATTATTTCTACATAAATATCTTCATTTGTTCTTAGAGTTTAATAAGTGATGTTTGAAAATTAGTATATATCGCAGTAAGTTATATGTTTAAGGTTAAATCCTGAGTCCCAGTTAAGAACTTGCTAGCAACTGGTCACAATGAGTACTAAATGTTTCAGTTGACATCATCTCCAGACATTATCTTTAAATTTTGAAGTATGAAGCGAGTTGTCTTTTTCATAATTGTATTCATAGTTGTATGCAGTTTTCAAAAATGTGATCCAGTACCAATGGTAAGGCAGAGATGAATAACAGTTTCTCATGTTGTAGAGACCTCTGTCCTCCCTTCCTATCCCCTGCCTGCCCTCCCTGCTCTGCCACGTGGTGCTGGGGACTGCGCCCAGGGCCTTCGCCCTGAGGACATCCCCAGACCTTCAGCCTTCTGTTTTGACACGGTGTCTTCCTGAGCGGCCCAGACGAGGCTCAAACTTGTGACCTACCTGCCTCAGCCTCCATATGTTCTCTTGATGGCAGTCTGACTTCTTAAAAGATTATGAAGAAATAACTAGTTCAAATCTGGAAAATTATGGCAAATAACTACTTTATTAAATCTAATTTAATTTTTTATCAGAAAAAAATAAATGGAAAAATTATATTCAGTATTAATTTCTTAGCTACTAAGGTCCTAACTGAATTTTTGGTGGTGGGTCGTGATCTCTTCTTTATAATTCCTGGCTTCCAATTCTCTCTCTGCATTGCTGGAAACAAAACTCTTCTCTGGTATCGGTGATGGGGATGCTCACACTGAGAAAGCAGACACTCTGAACTGATTCAGAAATAAATCACAAATCAATTCACTGTGCTAAATTAGTGGAGGACTGATATCCTATTATCCCCCCTTGTAGCCTATTTTAGTACTTCTACAATGACCTTGTAAGTTTTTTTTTAAACAGGAATAAAGTTTACAGTCTTAAAAATTTTAAGAAAATATGAGCCTTTACCTGGTTTATAAATAAATACCTCAATATAGAGATACACAAATATATACTTTTTAACAAATTGAAAAAAATCATTTGTAAAAATAGCAAGCGACAGCCCTTATTTTACATTTTTTACATGCATTATGAGTTACCTTAATGTCTTAAATTATTTTGCTTAATGAAAATGTCTAGTGTATAATTTTTCAAGGACAAATGACTAAAAATAAACCTTTTTGAGAATTACTGATACATATAAAGCATGGAAAGCTTTTATAAACCAATAGAAGTACAGATGTAATTTTAAGTGCCAGCACATTTAATGTTTAAAAAGAACTGGAAATTTTTATTTCTAGTTGGCTTAGCTAAGTAATTAAATTGATTCCATTAAAAATAAGATATTCAGTTCATTAATAAATAAACTTAATTTATTTAAATAAACAAATAGATAAATAAGACGGAGGGGCCGGAATGAAGCTCAGTGGTACCGTGCCTGCCTGGCAAGCACAGGGTCCTAAGTTTTTTTGTTTGTTTGTTTATTGCAAGGTCCCAAGTTTGATCCTTGATACCAGAAAAAACAGCAAACAAAAATCAGATAGAATTTTCTTGCGCTATAAGATTGGTATTATTAGGTTGTTAAATAGAAATATATCCCTGGATTGTATGGTAGAAGATTGAAGTATACATTTTAATATGTTATATTCAGAAGCCTGTTTCTTAACTGAAACTTAATTTTATCAAAACTTTTAAGGATAAACTATTGAACTCTACTGAAGCTATTCTTATGTACGCTTGAGATTTGTAAAATTATACCCTAAAGAATTGAAGTGTCTTTTAACTGTAGTTGACAGTAAATATACAAATGACTTCAGCATATAAAAACTGAACTGCTTTGTTGGCTTACTTCCCTTAATACCTAGTGGCTGATTCTGTGCCTCATTAAATTCAGAACTGCACGTGATACTGGACACATGTTAGCTTTGTAAGTGCTGGGTCCATTTGGTCACATTCAGTCCAGAAGAGACGTGGATGTTGCCAACTGTCGATGGTTAAAACATGCCAAGGGCCACGGTAACTCAGGTGATCTTCAACATGAAACAGGCACAGTGAGCTTAGAATTAATGTGTCATAAAATCATCCAGCTTCCCTAAGTGTTCACTTCTTTAAGAAGAATGAATGCAAATATCACATCTTTAAAGCTAATTTGCTGTACATGAAAAATAAAAGCAATAGGCATTTCTCTTTCAGATAGAAACTGATGCTTTGCCCCAAATCTTTAATCTCTAGCGTGAGTTTATGATTGCACTTTGTTAGAACTTTCTCACCGTAGCTTTAGCTGATAAACCCAAATGGGATATTTAAGTGGAAGGGTGGTTACAAAACCAGTATGTTTGAACACTCTTCTGGCACTGCCATTTTTTTAAGTTGTAGTAAAAGTATAAAGTGCAGTACTCCCATTTTATGTGTATGTTTTAAATAGTTTGAGTAGTTGAGTATTTTGGGGAAAATAAAATCCTTTATTTAATAATGTAGTCATTTACCTAGAAAGATCTCAGTCTCCATTCTGGTTGTGGAATTAGGAAACTGTCTGCAGAGCGTTAGAACTGTAGGTTAAACTTTTGAGATTCTGGTCTTTTTTTACTGTTACTGCAAGATTTTTTGTGTGTTTTAACAAAGACTTTATTCTTATTTACCACTTTTCTCATTTCCTACAGTAAATAATTAATTTAAACCCAACTTTAGGGTTTAACTTCTTGACTGGCAAACTACAGTGACCTTATAAATTGATAAACATTGGCTTTTCATAATCTCCCCAACTTCAGATTCAGCTTTAAAAAAAAAAAAAAAAACTCTTAATTCCATTAGGAAACAAAAGAACAAACCAGGTTCCAGCCCATATTTTAAAAACACATCCTCAAGTGTATTCCAAAAATGTCTGTTTAAAAAAAAATTCTCAAGTGAAACTCATAGTTACAAACTTCTTGCACATGGCTGTCCCAATAAATTACTCTTACCAACGAAACAAACTTTAAAGAAGTTGTGTTTTACAATGCAGAGAGTGGAGGATGCTTTTTATACATTGGTGAGAGAGATTCGACAATACAGATTGAAAAAAATCACCAAAGAAGAAAAGACTCCTGGCTGTGTGAAAATTAAAAAATGCGTTATAATGTAATCTGGTAAGTTTGGCATACTAATTTTGGCAGAAAGCAGATGTCTTTGAAAGGTAACAATAGCAACTACATGGAATTATTTGGATCTGGT
>PVIR01017204.1:0-35302 GCA_004026965.1 Petromus typicus
CAAAGCAAAGGAAAAGTAATTCAACATCTTTTCAGTAGCTACTTCAAAACATGTTTTGGGCCTTCAGTTTTGTATATAAAAGAAAATACACTTGTATCATTCCTGTTTTCATTTTTTATAGCAACATTCCCCACATCCAGGTTTCAACCAAAATCTGAACTTTGATACTGTCTTAAACATGGTTTTTATAAAGTTGCAAGTGTTAAATGTGGTATTCCTATTAAAACCACAAAATTATGATGGTAAAAAAAAGAATATAAATAAAATTAATGAAAACAACACAACACAAAGGAAAAGAGTAAGTACAGATATACTTTTATATACTTCTTATAGTATTGTGTGTGTGTGTAAAATGTAAGTATGTTAGTAACTTTTAAGTATTTTTTTTTGAAATTTAGTAAAGTCTACATTATTTGTGTTTAAATCTTTCTCAATAAAATTTATTACCCTTGCATAAAAATTGCTTACTACAAAATACTTTAATATAACATTTGGTCAATCTACTAAGATATTGGAAGGGGGCAAGGGTTTAGCTCAGTGGTGCATCACTTGCTTTGCTAACACATAGTCCCAAGTTGGGTTTTCCAGTACCAAAACAGAGGGAGAAAAGTAGAAGTGCTGAAAAAGTTGTGGGAGTCTGGGTAAGAGGACACAGCCAGAATCCTCATGGCAAACTCCAATCACCAATAGTCCCAGAGTTAAAGGATTAACAACCAACAAACAAAGTCAGAACCTTGAGGAAAAAGGCTGAACCTGGGCTCAACTCTTGCTACTCTGAGCAGTGGCAGCCAAAGGCCAAATACTGAAGCAGCAGGAGTAGGAGCAAAAGAGCCCATAAGCCGAGCTCATATACCTTTATTTGGTATCAAGCCTCAACCCATAATTCTAGCATGCATAAAACAGGGCAGTCCCACAATAATCCCTGTAGTTGAAGATTACACAGGACAGGGCAGACGTCCTTAAATCCCAGTAAACCTCAAGTCAAATAATCCCAGAACAGTAATCCTCATAGTTTAACGTCCATCAAGGTGAGGCAACTGTCTGCAATAATCCCAGTAGTTGATCCTGCAGGGAAAGGCAGGGCAGACATCCTCAAATCCAAGTAAATCAATCCCAGTAAGTATTAAATCCTAGTGAACTGCCTGCAGTTCCCAACAAACAATAATAGTGATGTTAGAAATAACCAATTAATCTACTCCAGAGAGAAATATGTGCTATGTTCCATTACTATTATTAAGAATGTAGCGCATTAGTTTTTTAAATCTATATGGAATTACCAAATTTCAGAGCTGTCTTGTTTCCTGAAAGCTGCCCTAAACATGTTGAGGCCCCTTCTAGAGTAGAGGAATCTTGCATTATCACCATGGAAACATCTTCGTTTAGCCTGCTGTAGAATGAAAGAGCACATGCACAGGTACAGTGGTCTCAAATGTCTTGAAAAGCAACCAAGACCAGCTACACATCATCCATCTGTCAGTAAATTCTACATATATGACTGAATCCAGCCAAAACAGAACCATTCAGCTGGTTGATAGACCCACAAAGTATTATAAGCTCTCTACCTAAACTAGTAAATTTTAGTTGGTTCATTGTATAGATATATCTAATTGATGCACTTCATATACGAAGAAATTAATGCCATAGTATTTATTATAGGTGATTTTCAGTCTTTATAGTAGATTATTTATGCACTTTCAGAACTTGAAATACTCAATTATTTCAGTCTTAAAACTTTTTTTGTTGTATCATTATGACTTTATTAAGAATTATAAATTAAAAACAGTATTAAAAATTAATCTGAAATTATACTTCAGTTATAATTTTACTAATAAAAATTGGCATATAAATGTTATTAATTTATTTTTACAAAGCAGTAACATAAATGCAAATAAATATTTTTTAGTCCACATCATTGTCTAACTCTGATTTGTCTTCTAATCTCAAAGTATTTGTATAATACATTTGTATTATACAGGCAACATAATTTGACTTTTTCCTAGCTCCATATAAAAAATAGAATAATTACTTAGAAAATTGAATATGGTTAAGTATGTAAGATAGGACAATTGTAGAATGTCTCCATAGAAGAAAATAATAGAACTTTTCCCTGTGGTCTTCTCTATCCATTATTTTGACTTGAGAAATTCATTAACTTGTTTCTCAGATAATTCTATGTAGATCTCACCAAAATCTGTGTGTCCATTAAAATTCTGTCACACTCTAATGATGACTTATTATGTGTTTACAGTGTTCACCCTGCTGGCCTCAAAGTCTAAACAAAAATTTATGCTTATGTTTGGTCTTCATATATTTGTAGGTTTATTTTCTTAAAACACCACTTAAACTTTTGGGAAGCCACATTAATGGCTCAGTAATGTTTTTCTCAAATGAAAAAATGTATAAATTTTGAAATGTATCAGCTATGAAGATTAAACCTTCATGCATAAGTAAAGCAATCTAAAAACCGGAGAATGTTTAAAGGTTTATGTTAAAAATTGAGTTACAAATATAAATGACCAATTATTTAGTTCATCAGAGTTAAATCTGACACTTAATACATTGCTTCAATAGTTTTACTTAACAATTTATACCTTTCCCAGTAACATGAGTATGTAATTTATATTTATTTTTCAATAGATGCACAATACAGTATCTCAGTAAACACAGATATTTTAAGATTGTGAGGTTTATTCTTTTTTTTTTCTTTTTAAGTTTTTTGAGACAGGGTCTCACTTTGTGATTCAGGCTGGCCCTGAGCTCAGCCTCAAACTCACATCACAGCAATCCTCCTGCCTCTGCCTCCCAAGTGCTGGGATTACAGGCATAAGCCACCATGCCCAGCACTGTGGTATGTGGTACTGCTTGTTGCTGGGGTGAGTCTCCATGCCCAGTATGGCATGTGGTTACTGGAGATCGAACCCGGGTCCTTGTGCTTGCAAGACAGGCACCGGAACCACTGAGCTAACTCCCCGGCCCTCAATTTTTCATTTTAATTAACTCTTTTTAGTTGCTTTAAAACTGGCAAATACTTATGATTTCATATTTCCAGATCAAAGAGGGATCTACATAGCTATATGTGCACACACATTTATGCATTCAAAACTTAATTCATTTTCTCCAGAAAGTTTAAGATTCAACTTTTTGTAGCTTTTTTATTACTGTCAATATTTTTCTTTTAAAAAATATCAAACTTCTGCAATTTGTTTTTCATATGCATACATTTTTAAAGATTTGTGAAATGAATGAAGAATATTTTTATGAATAAATACTGAATATAATACACATTTAAGTAATTAGTATACATAAACAATAATAGCAATGCCAGGAGAAAAGGAAATTAACACTTAGCAGGTCTCAGTCAATAAAGCCAAGTCAAAACCTTGATAATGCAGCAATGAGTATACTTCTAATGTCTGTGTAACTGTTCATATTAATAATTTATGCAATACTTCATTTAACAAAGTACAAAATGCCTAGTTATTTTAATAATTTATGCAATACTTTATTTAACAAACTGCCTAGTAATGATGGGAGGTGATTTGTAGGTAGAACAGAAACACCCTCTACACTTGGATATCAGTTTTACAGGAGACAAAACCATCCTTTCTCCACTCACTGCTGCAACAGAAACGACTCAGCCCAATTAAAAAGATCATTCTGCAGATTTGGTGAAGGTATCTGTAAAAGATGGCTGAACTCTAGTGCTCAATAAGATTATGTGTAATCTGAAATGCCAGTCATCAAGACAAAACCCAAACATTCCACATTATGTAAAAAATCAGAGGGCAAAGATAGTGAGTTACTTCCCAGTTTGAAATCAGTCCTCATACAAAAGATTCCATCTGTACACTGAAGTGGGAGGCAAGGATGGGCAGGAGAACAACACAGTGGGATAGCTGAGCTAATTGAAAATGAATATCTTTATACTATATCTGCAATCATTTATCTTAACAGTACTTCTGGAAAAAATCATTCAATGTTTGTCTACAATTGTTAATATTTGAAGAAGTTCAATCAGAAATTCCAAAGGATGGTCATGTTAAATAGCACAAAATTAACCTTTGGTCATGAACAACAGCATTAGAAAGATTACTTCTCACTCATGCAATGGAACAAGAGAATCCAGTAAGCATCAAAAGTTTCAATACCAGAGACCTTACATCCCTCCACTCCATGGAGGGTGGAGGACCTATTTCTGATTCATTTGTAAATAGACACATTTAGGAATCAGAATGCTGCTGTGCTAATATTCCTAGACCTTCTGTGCAAAGTATTATTTGAAGTGCCTGTGACACAGAGAAGAACTACTCTGTACCACATCTAACCCATCTTCTGTCCACTTATTAAGACATATTAAGGTACAGAGACTTGGGCTTAGGCATTACTCTCGTTCAAATTTATTACCTGGTTGCAAATATGGTTTAAAAAAAACCTACAAAATCCCCAACTTTCTCTCATGCATGATGAAGGTAAATATTTAAACAAAGAGGCTGACATTTGTTAAATGATTAAATTTACAAGGCCAACTATAATGAGAAAAACAGTAACGTTACTGTCCAATCTGCTGACATAAAAGTCTTGCCAATGAATCAGTGAAAATAATTATTTAAGAAAAGAAACCCGTGTTTGACAATGTTTTCTTTCTATGTGCACAGTAGATAGCACTGCCTGCCTTTCTTTTGGCTATTGAACCAACCCTAATTATTAAACCAAACCTAAACTCTTTCCATCGCAGAGTAAAGTTACCAGTGACAGGTTATCACGCAGGTCCTGTGATTTTAATGCCTATTGAAGAATATTCAAGGAGATATATATGAGGTGTAGGTCCTGTCTAAGAGCATTAATAAAATAGCACATGGGACATGCATGCAATACAAGAAGAAAGATTAGTCACAATATTTGGACAAAGTGTTGCAGGCATACAGAATGTATGGAATCCTCTGATTCCCCGTATTTGAGATTTTGTTAAAGTTTTTGCAATGAAGCTCTATGAGTGGATAAGAGTTTTCAAAAAAAATGAGTTGGGGTAAAATAACTACAAATCAAGGAAGCAGTATGGGTAAGATATCATGAAGAAATTTTGGAAGTGATTAGTAAGTTTATGACATAAATTGTCATGTTTATTTCAAAGATATACACTTACCTCAAACTTATGTAAAGTATACATAAAATTCACATAATTATATGTCAGTCATGTTTCAATAAAATGGTTCTAAAAAAAAGTAATGAGGTGGGCGGGGGATTTAGCTCAGTGGTTTCAGCGCCTGTTTTGCAAATTCAAGGACCCAGTTTCCATCCCCAGTAACCACATACAATAATATTGGGTGTAGAGACTCATGCCCACCAGCAATCAGTACCACATATCACAGTGCCTGGTGTGGTAGCTTATGCATGTAATCCCAGCACTCTAGAGGCAGAGGCAGAAGGATTGCTGTGAGTTTGAGGCTGAGCTCAGGGCCAACCTGAACTTACAAAGTAAGACCATGTTTCAAAAAAAAAAAAAAGAAAAGAAAAGAAAAGAAATGACTTACTATTTTATCTTATGTTTGCAATAAATATAATATTTATTTTTAACAAGAAACAACATAATCAAATCTGCAGTTTGGTAGAAAAGTAGAATGGCTTCTCCTAGCTTGAGATTCAGACAGAGACAGAAACAAGGAGAGTGTTGTACAATAACAGTCGCAATTATTTTCTTCCTCAGGTACCAAGACTGTAAGAAGTTCTGGCATTGACAAAGACAGCAATGAACCTCATGCAGCAACCCAGCTGCACAAAGACAATACTTGTAGTTATAATAAGACTGATATTAGCAAGATTTTCTCTGAAAGTTAAGGATAGACATCACAAGCAAAATGAAACCAAAAATTTCTTTAAGATTATATGGTCATTTTCAAAGAAGAAGAGAGAATAAAATAAGAAAGCTAACAAATGTACTTATATATTATTAACCCTGGTCTGCTCCTAAGTGTAGAATTAAAATTACTGTGGCTTTTTGCCTAAATGCAGATGATCTCCTCTATGCCTGTTTACTTTTTGCTCTATGAAAAACAGCTCAAAAGCTGCCATGTCTCCAAGATATATAGGCTTGAAATGTCATAGGCATCTGCTCTTTTCCTATCTTCGGTAATTCTGTAAGCATAAAAGCTGTATGAAGCACTAATCCTTAAAGTAACTCTACAAACATGAAATATATAACAGTTGCTAAGATATTACAGTCCCAAATCTTTCTACCACCTACACTAGGATTCCACTTAATGTTGAGAATAGTTCATAGGCCAGCATTTTGTTAGCAGCATGATAAACTGACTTTGAAATGTGCTTTCTCTGGAAATCCATGCCTTATAACTATGAATGTCTATAGCAATTTCCAGTTCTCTGTAATACTTTTTTTGATAGCAAAAGCTAACACTATTTATTTGCCACTTTCCATCTGCCATAATCTGAAATATCGCTGTGAATTGTTTTAATCTAGTTTATTTTTATTTCAATGTCTATAAGAGAATAATTCAACATTCTTCAATTTATGAGACAAGAAATAAGAACAGTTGCAGTAGTCAAAACTCCTTATTTTTTCTTCAGACATTGTAAGACTCTATCCTCAGTTCTGGATCTCTGAGTTTCATGGGTATAAACTAGTTTTGAAAGTGCAGAGGTGTGGTTACCATATCCAATATATAGAAAATATCAGATGAAGCAGAGTTTAAAATTTCCCATGGTGTGATGACAAAAAGACACAAAAGGAGATGTAAAAAGAGCAGTCAGCAAGTGCCTGGCCAGATGAGTCTCTGATCTTCATATTTTAGAGTTGCAGTATTCTTAGCACATGCTTTTAAAACTTCCCTGCCTTTTCCCCTGAATATTTAAAGTTCCATAAAAAAGAATACACAGAATGTAAGAGAAGAAGCACAGTACTGGGCATGACATTTTATACATTCTATATTTTCTAATTTTGTAAAAATAAATATTTTGCTACAGTAACATAATGCTTATTCAGACAGTAACAGAGATCTGTAGTGCAGGGGGAAAATAAATCTAGGGAAGATTGTGTTTACCATAGTAGATTCTGGATAAAGCAGTTATATTTGTCAGAATTAGTGTACTTGGTCTGCCATAGTGAAATAGTACTGACTAGTAGTTTAAACAACAGAACTATATTTTTCACAGTTCTAGATGGCAGAAGTTCAAAATGAAAATAAGTCTTATCTCCTTCGCTAGTAGACAGTCATGTTCTCACCAAGTCTTCTCATGGCTTTTCTTCCATGCAAGCTTAGAGAAAGGGCTTGAAACCTAGGTATATCTTTCTTTTCAATATAGATATCAGCCCATTCCAATCAGAGGTCAACAATAATGAACTCATTTAACTTTATTTCTTCAAAGACCCAATTACCCTAGGGACCAAGACTTCAAAATGTGAAATTGAAGGTGAATTACCCATATTAGGCTTTCATAAGATATTAAGTAATATCAGAAGAAAAAGCCAGGAGAGGGCAAAAATCTGAACCTTTAATCTATGAGCCATTAAATAAAGGAAGAATACTGTTAGTACACTAAGAAAAGTACATTATCTAGGAGGAGATTGTAAAGTCCTTTGAAATGGTTATTCTTGATTGGAAATTGGTTCAGACTGAGAAATGTCTAGGAAAATAGTAAAGTGAAAGTCAGATTGTTTCCAGAAATTACTTATATGTGGGACAGCAACCTAAGGGGGGGGGAATCTGTTTTGAATTCAGATGGTCCCATTGTATTAGTCTGTACTTACTAGAGGAACAGATTTAGTTTTTAAAAATCTCTCTCTCTCTCTCTCTCTCTCTCTCTCTCTCTCTCTCCCTGTACATGTGCATGCATGTGTGTGTGTGTATTTTTATTTCTCTTTCTTCAAAGAAACAGAAATGATACTTCCTTCTTTTGCTGTTTATTGTATTCAGGTTACAAGTCTACTGGTTGACCCCACTCACACTCAGAATAGAGCTTCCCTCTTCAGCAGGTCTGTCATCCACACTCTGAACTCTGCTAATTCTGTCAGCTGTTTCTTATTCAGGTTGACACCACAGTTAACAATCACAACTGTCCAGTAAATTGAGACCTGAGATGAAATAAAAAATAATGAAGCCCACCACGTATGTTTTTGCTCTCTGCTTCCTGGCTGTTATGTGGCTAGTACTTCTTCTCCATCATGCTTTCCTGCCACTATGGCTCTGCTTCAATTCAGACTCATGAATGTAGAAATGTAGATCATGGACTAGAACTAGGGAGGGTGAACCTTTTAGAGACTATGATGACACAAATGCCCCTCGTGGCACACACGCATAGGTTTGCCACCACTAGTCTAGAGCTAAATACATCTTTTCTTCTGTAAGCTGTTCTCAAGCATTTCAGTCACAGCACCAGAAGCTACTAACATGTACCACCTATCATTAACAAAGGGTCTGGCAGATAGTTAAGAATAAATTTTCTTCAGGAATTCCTAAACACAGCCAAGCTTTGTTGAAAATAGAAGTAAAATATTTGTTTTAGTTTTATGGTAGATAAAACAATAACTATGTTCACCACCAACAGCAGCATACTCACCAAACATTTACCTGGGTGTATGGAAAGCACATGAAAACACTGAAAGCATACCATTATGGGCTTCAAGAATTCAGTGTCAATCACTTGAAGGTTCTTTTGCTTGACTCAGAAAAAAATTCCCTTTCCTAATAGACCCTCCTCACCAATTATTGCTGAAATACCCCTGAAAAAAACTGAGATCAAAGAAATCCCTAGATAATAGGAGAAAATAAGAAAAGTACAGAAAGGAGAAAAGTGGAAAATCAAATAGAGAAAGAGATTATCTTCAAATACACAAGCAGTGGGTATATGGGGCAGGAACAGATGCCAATAGGGTTTGTGGAAGCAAAACCTAATTAGAGGGTTTTGGGCCATAAACAACAGTTCACATTAAAGAAACTGTATGTGTGTTGGGGAGGGAGGTGTTATCTTTTGAGCTGAGGAAGCAGGAAAATATCTGTTATGGGATGAATTGTTTTATTCTCAAAAAATGTTTTGAGGTCCTAACTCACAGAAACCATAACTATATTTAGAAAATATTTATTCTCTGAATATATTATAATCCATTATATATTAGGAGATACTTAAATTCAATCTGACTAATGTCCAGGTAATAAAGGAAAATTTTGGAGAGAGATAGAAGGTGTGCAAAGACCAGAGATTAGAATAATGCTTATACTTGACAAAGAATATCGAGGAATATAAGGCTGGAGTCCCTACAACAGTTTTAGAGAAGACGGGGCACTGATGACACTCTAAATTCAGACTTGTAACTTCTGTAACTGAGACAATAAACATGTTATATTAACCCACTGCACTGGAGTCCTACATTATCATAGTCACAGGAATTACTATAATAACCTCACACCCACCTGGCTTACAGAAACCTTTCACTAATAGCTACCCTAGAAAACAGTTGATTTGCATCATGTTCTAATATAAATAATTATTAAGTACTTTCACTTTTTTCCATTGGAATGGGCATTGGAAATAGAGAAGTTTCATGAATAGATTTAAATCTGTATTTATGGAGTTTGCAATTGAGATATAAGAAGACAGAAATTAAACAAATGCAATCAATTTTACTATAAGATAATTATTAAAGATAAATGTTGAATGAAAGTGTTCTAAAAGTCATACAAGACATACAGAACTATGAAATCTTATCATGCAATCAGTGAATTTGTGTCATAAGCACTGAAAAGTGGGATCCATGTATTTCATTACCAACAGACAGGTATAGAAGGAAAGAACAGGCACCGATGAGCATGAAATATATCCTTAAAGGTGCTAAAAGGTTTTCATGTGCTAAAAGAGCTGGAAAACCAGGAATATTGGGAAGCAAATAATACATATTATTTCAACACTGATGGAAACTTGAAATGAGATACTTAATGTGACAGTTGTTACAAGGGAAAAAATATATACTACTAAAAGGTCAGGGTGGTACAAGAAGCAGGGTGTCACAGCTTTTAGTCATCCACTCTAACAGAACAAGCAAGAAAAACTTCAGAGCTGTAATTATTAGTAGAGAGTAACTAACTCTCAGGATCATGGTGCTGGGGCTCCCTTCCAAGCTATCACTAAATCATTACGTGAACTTGGACACACAGCACAACCCTTTTGCTTTCAATTTGCTCACCTGAAGATTCATACTGATGAAACAGCTAATTCACAACTGAAGATAACTATCTCTGTCAAAAATGGTATTAATGTCTTATAAGATGATATTTTTAGTAAAACTTTTCAATGTTATTTCATTTTTTCTCAGAAGAAAGTAAATTGAGCAACTTTGCTGTATAATAAACCCCAAGGACTTGGGCTTCACAGAGGCTTGCTTCATTTCTAGATAGTTCTTTGACTAGCTAAAACCCTAAGGAGAATCATTCTTACTCAGTTTGTCAGTTGCAGAGAAATGAAGCTTGTCAAATGGGGTCTGGGTGAGAGCTTGCAGCTGAACAAAGGCAGATGGCAATGGAAGACCCTAGGCACAACAGCTGCATTTTTTGACAAAATGTGTTGCAGCCCAAGTGGAAGTAGAATCATCTCACAATATACTTCAGCTTTCTTGAAGTTAGTATATGTATCACTTTAAATTATCAATATAAGATATGCTTTCTATCAGCATAATAGAATACCCTCCTCCTTCTTGGAGGAGGGTATTTTTAAATTGAATGTGATATAATAAATATCCCTGTGCTAAGAATAAGAGTGCAATCAGAATGTTATTAAATAATGAAACTGTTTTTCTACATCAGTCAGACTGCCCCTGTTCTTCTACCTGAAACTTCTGTGTGTGCAGCGACTCACAGGAGAAGGGGAGAAGAGCTTCCTGGTGCTGTGCATGGCCTCTTTCATGCTCCATTACCATCCTTCTGTTGTTTTGCTGTAGTAGGGATTCCTTCTGATTAGTAGCCCTAGAAACTAGACAATATAATAAGTACTGTGATTCTGCACAGTGTAGCTTCTATATTCCTTACATACCTAGAACAAAGATATTTCCTAGAAAAGATTTCAGGACAGACACATTGATCTGAAACAAGTGAAAGGAAAGTTGGGCACACAGGAGTCAGAAGAAAGAACTCTGTATGCCACAATGTCTTGCATGAAATGTAACTTCACATTTCAGGTTAAAAAGGAAACTGAGCCTCTCTGTCTGCCTCTGTTTACCATTTGGACTCCTCTAAAATTACAATTAAAATTTTATGATTTATTAAAATGTACAATATCTCTTAAAGTAAACAGAATGGTAAAAGAGTTAAGTATACATCAAACTTCATAAACTAAGAGTAACACAATTAAAAGACTAGAAAAGTGCCATGGTGACTTAGCAGTGCATACAAAGCTCAAGCGTGTATAGTGGCAGCTGAGATGTATGCTTCTGATCTTCCTCTTGAAATAATGAAGCTACTGACCTAACTGCTGGAATTGAAGATAATAATCAGTCCTCACCTCTCACGGTTCTTTGGGAATACTCAGCTGAAGGAAACTGTCAGGTCCAGGGCCACACTTCCCTGAGTATGACATATTCACTGATTCGCAAACTGACAATGAGGTATAAACATCCCATCCTCACCACTTCCAAAGGTCCATTCTAACTATAATTAGGAACTGGGATCTTCACTGCAACTTCACTGCAATTGAACTCCATCTCCTCTTTATTTTACTGTAGAGTAGGTGGAATTTTGCTTTGAAACACTTGTTTCAAAGTGTGATATGTATTACCAGAGGTAATACATACTATCATTTATTTATTTATTTATTTATTTATTTATTTATTTATTTATTTTTGAGACATAGTCTTGCTTTGTAGCTCACGCTGAAATTAAACTCACTATGTAGCCTCAAACTCACAGCAATCCTCCTGCATCTGCTTCCCAGTGCTGGGATTACAGGTGTGAGCCACAGTGCTCAGCACCATCATATGTAGTACCAGGGAAGGAAGTCAGGACCTTGAGCTTGCTAGGCAGGCACCAGAATCACTGAGCTAAATCCCCGGCCAATATGTACTATCTTTGACAATAAATAGAACACCTCTAGCTATTGGCTTAAGGAAGTAATGTACATGCTAAAGTTTTCATAAGTGGTGAAAATGGATGATAAGTCAGTTCGATAAATCATATAAGCAGGTGTAGTGTAGCAGGCAAAAGACAAATATGGGGTGCATTTTGACAATAGCTCATTAGAATTGGATATTTTATTAACAAGTACAATTGTTGATTTGTAGTGAAAAACATAACTAATAGCTGAGTAACAAATAGGTTAATAAAAGCTAAAGGTGAAAGTCAGAAGGCCATTTTTTAGTACATAAATTAATTCTGTCATTTTTCACTGGGGAGGCAGAAATAAAGGCATGTGTAGCACTGTGACTGTTAACCATGATATGGCAACGTGAGTGGGGAAATAAATGTCTAGCAGATGAGTAAAGCACAGTTCTGGTGTGTCTGGGGAGATGATTGGCATGTAGGCCAGCAAACTGAGAGGGAAGGACCTGCCCTGATTATGAATAGCACCAACCAGCAGGCTTATAGCCTGGATAAGATAAAAAAGGAAAACAAGAAAGCTCATGAATTTTTGAGGGGCTCAGGTCTGTTAGAGTGGGTGTTCCCATTGCTGTCATCACCTTTGGATTTTAGTCTATAGTTTCTTCAGCTTCCAGTGCAGACTCATACCAGAGATACCCACGGAGCTTCCAAGTCTTTGACCTTGAACTAATGATGGATCCTTCACCACCACTCTTTGTCTTTGGGTTATAACTTCTTGAGCTGAGCAGCTACCAGATCTTCCAGTTGTCCAGTGCAGAGATGGTCATTGTAGAGTCTCTTACTTCTGATACTGTAAGTCTCTAATAAATCCCCTTGTGTAATTGTCATATATTTTCTATCTGTTCTGTTTTTCATCAGAACCCTAAGTAAGGAAAGCACTTAGCAGCGGAAGAGCTCAAGGGGCCAGGATTTAGCTCAGTGGTTCTGGCGCCTGCCTTACAAGTGCAAGGTCCCTAGTTAGATCCCAGGTAACCATAAGCAACGATGCTGGACATGGTGACTCACATCCACCAATAATCAGTACCACATACTACAATGCCGGGTGTGGTGGCTCACAGCTATAATCCCAGTACTCAGGAGTCAGAGGCAAGAGGATTGCTCTGAGTTTGAGGTTTGCCTGGGCTACATAGTGAGCTCAGAGCCAGCCAGAACTACAATGTGAGACCCTGTCACCAAATTGAAAAAAAAAAAAAAGAGCTCAAGGAAAATTTAAGGTCCAAAACTTAGGTATGTATCAGTGCCAAGGTAGGTCAGAGCCCTGGCTAGGACATAATGAGACTTCAGTACACGGAGGAGGGATCCTTGGGCTGGTTTACTAAAAAATCTAAAATTCCAAGATTTCTTTAATGCTCTGTGCTGGCAGAAGTTGGAAACTACCCTCTGTTGAAGTTTAGTGTCCCCCTTGCTTAAAGATGAAAGAAATTCTCACCTCCTCAAAGAAATGAATTCATAGCCTATGGTTCTAACACTTCTTCTCTCTCTGCCCACTGCACTAACAAATAGGACAATATTATACCACAACTATTCAAAAGTTTGCTACACCTAAGGGAGGAATGAAATTCCACCTCAAAGAAGTTTCAGAAAATACTGTACTTACAAGCCAGGAGAACGCATTTCAGTGGACAAAAAGAACAGAACAGTAGCTTAGATAAGGAGATTTTATGTATAGGTGTACTTTCTCATAATATAAGATTTTTCACTCTTGTAAGGATTCTGAGAAATGGTTCATTAAAGATAAGGAAAGGTAATTTCTACTTATAGCAAGATAGAAAAGCATAATTACACTGGCAGAGAGTAACAAAATGTGGTATAATTATGAACAATATATTGATATAACTTGGGGTGGTGATTATCAATATGTGAATTAAAACTCAAAAATTGTACATCAAAATTAATTTTAATATGATATTTAAAGTTATAATGAACTAATTTAAAATATGTCTACAAACAGAAAAGTCACAGGTCAAAACATTTGACAAAATATTCTGTCATATTATCAATGAGAGAAATGTAAATCATGAAAAACATATTTGTTCCCATAAATTTAGCAATAAGTAAATCAGTGCTGATGTCAAGCATTGCCTTCCTCTTATTATTTTAACAATAAAACATTTAAATAACCCAGAGTTTATTGCTTGGATTTGTCCAATTCTCTATCTAAAATAATTCTATAAATAGTCACAATCAATCCATCTGAGACAATTCAAACTTTGATTTTTTACCATAGATTTCTTCATCAATTTTTATTTTCAAAGTGTAGTTAGTATTACATGTGTCTTGGTTACTCAATTTTATTTTTTTTTTCATTTTGTTTTGTTTTGTTTTTGAGACAGGATTTCACTTTTGTAGTTCAGGCTGACCCTGAGCTCAGCCTTGAACTCAAAGCAATCCTCCTGCTTCTGCCTCCAAAGTGCTGGGATTATAGGTGTGAGCCACCACACCTGGCACTGTGGTGTTTGGCTACCTGGAAGAACCCTTGCACTTGCAAGGCAGGTGCCAGAACCATGAGCTAAATCCTCAGCCCTGTTACTAAATTTTTTGTGCTCTTCCTCTCAAATTATGCACTTGAAATGGAAGTCTTGCTTATTTCACCCTACTCAACTTATAAAATGACATGCACATTCATATGACTCACATAATTCCATTCTCTTTCTGCTAGACTCTCTGTTCTTATATTCAATTATCTTATCAACATCTCTACTTGACTGCTGACTACATATCCAGAAACTTAACAGATCTGAAGTTGACTCTTCTCTTCCCATCACCAGTCATTCCCAGTATAGTCACCTGTCTAACATTTAGCCTATTCCAGGAAAAGGAGGATTCTAGACATGATAACTGTATAGCCAACAGTGTTACATTTCACTGTCATTGCTTCATATCCAGGACTTCACTCTCGATTTGGCTGTCATTCATCAGAAAGCACAGATGTTATGTGAAGACCTGATTTGATAAGGAAAATATTATTTTATATCGTTATAAACCCTCAGAATATCAGGATGAACTGATTTTGTAATTCTCTTTGATTTAATAGCAACATTAGTGTCCTGACTCTGAAAAGTTCACTTCTGCATGTCTATCCATGAGAGTGACTTCACTTGTATCCACAAACAAAATAGAATTGTTTGAAGAAAATACAATTAAGCAGTATCATCATGCTTGACTTCTTCATGCATGTCCCTGCCATGTGTTATTTGTTCTTATAACACTAGTGTTTTACTTGAAAGTCAATGGGTAAAAGATATCTAGTAATTGACTGGATCTGCCCAACACAAATCCACAGTATTATTACTTCCTCCTGTGAAACATGAATGTTAGAAGAAAATAAGATAAAGTTCTTTCAATTGAGAAGATATTTCTCAGACCCAAGATGCTATACTTACCTGAGAAGGTATGGTTTTATTTTTGACCAAAGAACAACTTCTAGTTTACAGATTTATAAGGTATTTTATTGTCTTCAAAATGCATTTACTCTTAGAGTGTATCAACAGTACACATATCTTTACTCTTTCGCTGTTGATTTATTCATTTATTTATCTTCACAAATTTTTGAGCTTGACAGCATCAGTAAGTTTTACTTTTGGCATTCTTTGTGTCTCTCTTTCCTTTTTATTTATGCCAATTGATCAGTTTTCTCTTTCAGCCCGAACACCGGTCACAGAAATCAGAATGATGGCTTACAAAATAAAATCTGCCAATTGCTATAAGGAAAGTATTTATTTTATTTATATATAAATATGTTTAGATTATATATAAATATACATTATACATGTAAATATATTTATATACTGAAAATACTTGTTCAATGTAGATAAATTATACAACCAGAAAGAGTAATGAAAAGGGAGCCTAAAGAAGTGATTAAAACGTAAGAGGTGCTAGTGAAGCTCCCAGACACTGAATTTGCTGTGTGCCAGCACATGGAATTCCCTGAAGTCTTTTGGAAAACTACTAAATTCATTTTCATAGGTCATATTCAGGAAAACAACATCAGTTCCTCTCAAGTTATACTTTCAGCATCTCCATATCATTTATAGAATCTGTGGTTTAAAAATTAGCTTTATCTTTGGCAAACATAACACATTCACCTAAAACAATATCCTAACTAAAGGGTTTCATAGATTTTAAATGTAACCATGATTGCAGAATCCTAGAAGCATCTAATTGAAGGCCTTGCCGACTTCCTGATAATTTTACAGTCTGTTGACTGATCATTGTTAAAGCTGCACTGATAATATCAAAATTAACTGACAGCCATTTCTAGCAGAAAATATTGTAATGTAGTTTTTCTACAGTTTGAATTTGTTAGGTAGCTTTTTCATTTCAGTCTGTTGTTAGCATTGATAGATTTTCTTGATTGGAATACCATTTGAGAGTTCTAAATAGTATCCTTTCAACCTTCTGAAACAATTTATTTTCAGATTTGATCACTTTTTAAAAGAATATGCTAGATATATCAATAGAAATTTGGATTAGAAAAACAAAAAAATTGAACTATTAATTTTCATGCAAGGATTCACAGTGTAGGGAAGATATAAATTTCAAATTCTGAAGAAAGTGTTTGAACTTCAACGGAAAGGGCTCACAGAGCACCATGTAAACTACGAGCAAGAAATTCAGTCCAATAAACACCATTTATCTTTTGTTTTTAAACTTATGGAAGTAAGAAAAATTTCTACATCCATCCTGATAACAAGAAATTTCTTAGAACAAAGGAAAATAAAATGTTTCTTTACCCACTTGATGACTCACCCACTATTATAAATTCTAGAACACAGCTCATACAGATGATGTTTTAATGTAAAATTCTCAATTTTAATCCAACTGTTACTCATGTGCAAGGACATCCATTGATGCAGAAAGTCTCCACGTATCCAAGAAACAAAAAGGCAGTCAACTAAATATTCCACAGAAGAAAGATATTAATATAAACAATGATGTAGTAACAATAAAAACATGAAATTAAAAGACAGAAGTGGTCAGTGAAACCAAGAAAAGTAACCTAAAATCCAATAATTTTATAGTAGATTATTTGAAAACTCAATTTGCATATTTAAAATATAAATCTTAAAGAAAATATACTATACAAAAAATGATGTTATAACTATGTGAAACTCTTCACCAATGCACAGAAGTGTTTACAAAGATTAAAATATTTAATATAGATAGAGTACTTAGAACTATAAATGGCACAAAGCTTGTGCTCACTTTGGCAGCACATATACTAAATGGCACATGGTAAACATTTCAGCAGTCATGACTGAATGATGAGAATATGTATTGTCATTCTTTAATAGCTCAAATTATCCAATTTATCTAGATTATAAATCTAAAGTGTGGGGAAGTAAGAATGCTTTAAAATTGTATTGAAGAAATGACAAAGGATCCAGCTCAATCAAATCTCATTCTTATCCTTTTTTTTTTCATCTTTGAACAATTCTCAGAATCCAAAAACTGCCACATATCCATATTATTCTGAAATAATAGAGTTTCCTTTTTCACAGAGAAAAATCAGGCAAAAATCACCATAGTGAAATTTGCCTGATTTTCTACACAAAATACTACTTTGTATTCCAATCTCATATTCTTTTCTTACTAAAAAAAGTAACTTTTAATATGCAAATACTCTCAGTAATCAGAATATCATTTTATTGATTGTCTTTTCAATAACTCCATTTCAATATCAGTATCTTTCTGAACAGCATTAACATTTGTCTTGACAGTTTAAAATAATAATGACCAAAAATTTAGGCCACTAGCATGATTCTTTGCATCCTTTTTCTTTCACAGTATAAATTTTTTAAAACATTATTTGGGGATAATGGAAGGAGAAGGTCCATAAAATATTTTTTTGTGTACCAATGTGAGAATAAATTTAGGTGTCAATAGAAGGCACACTAAGATTTAAAATATACCTTTTATTACTGATAAATATTTTGGAATTGTTTCTGTTAAAAATCAAGCCAGAATAGAAGAAATATATCGTGCACCTAGTCATAGACAGATCTATGACAATGGACGAACTCCATACAGTTACAAGAGAGATTAAGAACATGAAGATTTTGAAAACAATTCAGCAAAAAATTGAAATTTTAAATAAAGATTAATTCCTACCAAAATGTAATATTAATTTTTCTTAGATTAAATATGTCAGTGTAAATCTGATATAATGTCTGGGGTTGAAGAAGGGAATAGAGACACTCAGGAATGAGTTTCAGCAGAAAAAAACAGCCACACAGGACTGATGCCCCGAGCTGTCTTCCAACAGCCCTTTTATTATGGAATGAATTCAAATTTTAAAAGCCTGGGGAACATCCTGATGATAAGTAAACTCCGGAGTTCTACATAATGAGCTCAGAGTTCTGCTTAACTTGTTGTCCCAGGAAACTGGCTACACTTTTCCCTACATAAATAAAAAACTTAAATATGAAAATAAAAGTAATTAAGTGTTCACAATGAAAATACTAACTAGGCCTAGAATACCCTCCTAAAGTGTCAAGAAATGTTTCATTGGATTATTTGGAAGCTCTTCTATAAAGTGATAAAAATGTAAAAATTTCTTGGAAACAACTCAAATGTCCATCAAGTGGAGACTGGATAAAAAAAATTGTGGTTCTTCTACAGAATGGAGTATCACTCTGCCTTAAAAAATGATAATATTGAATCATTTATACTTAAATGGATGTACCTTGAGGACATTCTCATAAGTGAAATAAATAGGTCATAGATGTGTAAATATCATATCTTTTCTCTGATATGAGAAAATGAAGATGTAAATGAGCTCCAGAATGTATGTTATATATTGTGAAATAGAAAATGCTCAAAGCGAAATGGGGTAAAGGGGGAAAAATAATGAGATTATAACATAAAAGAAAGGAAATAAAGTTTATGTATGTAGGGAGTGGGGGTGGTAGGGTGGGTAGGTCTATGGGAAAAAATGAGAATTAAGTTGTGTCATACACTGGTACAAATTCTCATTGTTGAGTGCAATTGATGATGTGTATACGTAATGTACAAATAAATATTTCAATTTTAAAAATGCAAAAATCATCTCATATAAAATTAATATTAATAATAAATCAATATCCAAGTTACTCATAACCCATCATGTAAACATTCCTGAATTTCCAGTACTGTTTCATCTATTTCTATTTACTTAGACAAAAGGTCACCTTTTCAATAGTTACTGTTTTAAAATTAATTTTATTATAGAGTAGCATATATAGATAATTGTACCAAATTTACATGTATGTAAATTATACCAATTTACAAATTGTATTAGGGGTTGAACCTAAGGCCTCACACATGTTAGGCAAACAGTCTAGCACTGAACTGTACCCCAGGCCTTTTTATTTTGAGCAGAAGACTTGTTATGTTGCCTAGATGGCCTCAAATTGGATAATATTCTTGCCTTGTCTCCAAATTAGCCAAGGTTACAAATATGTGATAACATGACCTACTCAGACCACTGATTTTAGACATGTTTACTCAACATGAAAATAAAACATCTGTATCACCCCAAAAACTTCTCTTAGGCCACTCTACAATTAATCACAACTCCGTTTCAACCCAGAGGTACTAAGAACTAATTTTATGCCCATCTCAGGTGTAGTTATTGAACAAGTCATAAATTCGCAAACTATGGGCACAATCAAAGTAGAGAAACAGTAGTGAACAAAATTTGGTACTGTATGAAAAAATACTTTATTGAGCGGTATTATTTCCCTATATAACTATATCTGGCATATGTGTATTCTTGTGTGTGAGTGCACTTTGTCTGCACCCATTAGTGTATAGCAAATGTGACAACATTTACTGAATGGGGAAATCTTTTAACTATGAGAACAAAACTTAAATTTACGAAATAAAAGTAACTGGACATCAAATTAATTAAACTTAAAATTATAAGTGGCAGCACTGGAAGAAATTTGCGTCATATGAACAATGAATGAAAGGATAATGTTTTTCATCATAAAATCTATTTTTTATTGTAAAAACATTAGACTATTTCAATTATCTTAAGGGAAAACCTCACAGTCTATTAGCTATTTATTTACAATATAAAACAAAAAAAGTAAAATTTTAAAAGTCAGTTTCATTTGTAGTTTAAAAGTCAGTGAAATACTATTTTTATCTTTAAAATTAGTGAATTTTATAAAAAGATTACATTACTCAGTACCAGTATAGACACATTAGCAAACATTTTTAAATACTAGTGAGAATAGGCAAATTTAAACAGATAATTGGACAAGATGTGTCAGATGCTTAAAACAAATACCTTTTCCATTTCCATTTCTAGAAACATATTCCAAAGAAATCATTTCATGAGAGTGAAAATTCAGATTAAATATGTTTTTCAGGGAATTCTACAATGTTAAAAAAGAGTATAGTTCACTGGCTATCATTTGAAATAGTATTAATAGATGTATGATATAATATCATGAAGTCATTACAAATTTATATTTATAGTGTTTCTTAACATGGAAGATGAAAAAGTTTACTTCTAAAACATAGAGCAATTTTCTTATAGAAATACACATCTCTGGGATTTTGTAGCTCACTCTTGTAATCCTAATCCTCAGGAGGCAGAGGCAGGAGAATTACATGGGTTACACAGTGAGTTTACAGTCACCTTGAACTACAAAGTGAGACCTTGTCTCAAAAAACTAAAAAAAGAAATGTATTTGTAAAAACTATAGAATATATTCTTAATTAAATATATTAAGATGCAAAGGAAGACTGAGGATAAATTGCAGTCATTTATTTGTCACGAATATTAAATTTTAGGTATTTCTGCATCATTTTCTACATATAGATTTAATAGTGAATATGGTATTATGATTTTTCAAGTAATTAGAATTATAAGAAAGTAAGTAGTTTGATTTATGGGATCTTGATGTGATCAATCTGTTTGGGTTCTTCTTTTTACAACAGCCCAATAAGAGTCATTAGTTAATGTCTATTCTTGGTTCACAATTATATTTCTGAATTTTCTTTTACTGTGTGTCAGAAGAAGTATAGTTGAAATAGCCCATAAATAATAATTCATGTAAAATAATGATTGACAAAAGAAATTTTTCTAGGTATTATTAATCATGAGTATAAAATCAAAAATACACTTCAATGTTTTAAAAATGAAAAATGTCAGGCAAAATATATTTAGCGGAACTTATTCCAGTTGTAGAACAGGAGAAAGTACTTGAACAGAAGAGGTTCACATAACACCACTCTGCAGTGGAGCAGTGTGTACCTGGAGACCCAACACGGAAGTAAACACAGATAGTAAACCCTTGACTGGCTGCAGTTAGATCTGCTAACTGCTTATGATTGGTTGAGTTCTGGCTATTTGCTATAAAATAAATATCACTATGTCAGATTTTGGTATATTTCTGTCCTAAACTGAGTTCTGTCCTAAACTGAGTTCTGTACTTGAGTGGGTGTGTATGAGGATCCCCAGAGATTGCCTCAGACCATACTTAACAAAGTGAATAGATCTTGGCATAGCTCTAACCACTCTGTATTAATTCATTGAATCCTCAAAACAGTATTTTAAGAAGGGCCATTCTTCATTGCTTTTGTGAAAGTGATAAAATTGGAGAAGAGAATAATTAAATGTGTAGGATAAAGGGAAGTATCTAGAACCTCTGCAGTTAAGTTCTGGTCTCCTCTGAGCACTACAGCACAAGGCAAATTAATTAATAAATAAAAATGAGGCTTAGAGAAGAAGCTGAACTCAAGCCTGAGCCATGCTACTCTGGGCAGCGAAGACAGAGCTCCCCACTGGCCACACTTTTATTCAGTACCTTGGGAATAAGCAATATAGCAAGCCACTCAGAGGGCAGCATGTTCGTACATCCTAGAACAATGAAGAATTACATAGATGAATGTCTTGGTGTAGTTCTGTCCTGGAGCATCACAGCATTTGGGACCAGTGGGGTCTTTATTGTTACTGGAGACAAAGAATCAAGTCCGCAGGGCTACATATGTCATAGCTGGTTTTCAGGAAGGAAAGTTCAGCCTCATCATAGCCCCAATTGTGCAATAGGATTTCTCCTGACATGAAAGTTCCCAAGTCAGTCATCAAAGACAAGAAAGAACTGTGATACAGATAGTTTCACTCTCTACCTTTAAGAAGCACCTATTATCTCTGTATTCTACTAAACTATATTGTTAATAAACACCCCCTTTGTGTGTAATTACTTTATAGACTTATTGTCTGTTACTTTAGTATATAAATAAATGAGTGATAAATTTCCTACTATTTCAAGAATGTATTCAGTGTCTTGTATAATTAATTTTTTATTACCCTTTGAGTTTTCTGAAAGATAGAATATAATTTTAATCTACTGAGAAATGTTCTTTTCTCTACTGAAGCAAAATATATGATGTGGTGAACTAGCTTTTATCTTCTACAAAGATTATAATGAGCATTCCTGGTCTCTGGAAAGAATACAGTAACATAACAAACATAAATAAAAAAAATAAAGATGCCAGTATACCGGAATCAAAGCTTCTTGATAAGATTGTTTGTTTGTTTGTTTGTTTGTTTGTTTGTTTTGAGACAGGGTCTTGCTTTCTAGTTCAGGCTGGCCTTGAGCTCAACCTCAAACTCACATCACAGCAATCCTCCTGCCTCTGCCTCCTGAGTGCTGGGATTACAGGTGTGAGCAACCACACCCAGCACTGTGGTATGTGGTACTGATTGCTGCTGGGTGTGAGTTTTCACACCCTGTATTGTATGTGGTTACCAGGGGATTGAACCTGGGCCCTTGCACTTGCAAGACAGGCCCTGTAACCACTGAGCTAAATCCCTGGCCCTCTTGATACAATTTTAAATGAGCATTTTCATATTAAATAGTTTGTACACAATAAAAAGTTAATTTTATGTAGTAGAGTCTAAGAAAGCCACAAGTAGAGAAAAGAACAATTCTTGATTTGCTTATCGACAATCATTTTAAGGAACTTTCTGAGGAATTTGTAATCCAGCAATACAAATACTGTATTTCTTTAGTTAGGTCATCTGGAAGCAGAGTTTTCTTGTTTAGTTTGAACCAAAAGCTTAGCTAGGACCTTTCCTTCCTACACAAATCTACATTTAAATCCTGAGGTAGATAGAGTTAACAGCCTCAGGTTGTCCACACATGAGAAGTTAAATAGAGAAAGAAAAAAATGAACCACCACACGGGCTGCCACATAGTCAGGCTGCTCTAGCCTAGCTGCTACCAGACAAGATAAAGAAATACAGCACCACATTTGTGGTGTTGAACTGATCTGTCAATTCATGGAGATAGCAGAATATTCACTATAAACAAAATGATGATTTCCTGTGTCAAAGACTCCAATCTCTTCCAAGTCAGACAGAAGGGAGAGAAATAAAGTATACAGCACTCATGGCAGGCAGTGGCAATGTCCCCTTTAGAGAAACTCCATTAATGCAATTATCAAAAAAGCAATTACCGTCATTCCCCTGTGCCCTACTTCTTGTTTCCTTAACCCATAGGCTCAGTCTGCTGTCAGTTCGTATTGTCATCCGGGGTTCTATCCACATAATTTAACCTGTATTGATGTCACCTTTTCATTTTTTTCTTTCCAGTGCCAGTGCAAATGCCTAAAATGAGTTCCTGACTCCTGCTCAGAGATGAGACTTCTTTCATCCTTTGCTTCTTCCTCCACTGTAAACAAGTCAATCCATCATCCCTGTCCATTTACCATTTGGACCTAAGGATCCAAAGACACTGAGGAGCAGGCCAACAATGTGGCCACAGTCAGCTTTGAGGTAGAGTCACTAGTAATCCATGGGAAACTTCTTTTCCAGGAGTAGGTCCTGACGGGAAAGGTTTATTGAAAGGTGGAGAGAAAATAGGCAGAAGGAGGAGGGCAAGTCTATTGAAAAGGCTTCTCTTCTAATTACTTTTCAAATTTTTATGATTGCAGCTCTCTGGGACAGCCGGTTTGTCACCCTGAAACTTTTCTGCAACAGAACCTCAGAAGGAGTGAGTGGAAATAGATGCTCTAAAAAAATATGATGTTTATATGTGTCAATATACCACATATAATATATATATTCTTTCAGTATATTTTATATATATATATATATTCATTCAAAGTTACAGTGAAACAAATCAGATATAATAATCTAATTTATTAAATAATTTATTATTAGTACTTTATTAAAATATATTACGAGTCCAAGAAGTAATGTTGTCTTTCTGACTCACTTAAGTCACAGACAATTAAATATAGAGACCAGATAACGTCACTGTGCTATTCTATACTGATAATCAACTGTGATGATCAGGACAGTCTGAGATCATTAAACCAGTTTAACAAGAATCCACCTGAGATAATTAGAGTGAAACACACGTGGTGCAGCTCACTGGCTTCAGGCCAGCCACACATGGTTAGGAATGAAGACATGAGAAGCAATATCTTTGTCAGGGGAGCAAGAAGTCTGCACAATGGAGTGAAGCTCTGAACTGATTCAAATCCCCAGAGGTACTGAGAAGCAAAAGTCTTGAGTATTTAAGAGGTATTTGGAAGCAAAAGAAAGGCATAGACTTTT
Organism: Petromus typicus; assembly: GCA_004026965.1. Lineage (NCBI taxonomy): Eukaryota > Metazoa > Chordata > Mammalia > Rodentia > Petromuridae > Petromus > Petromus typicus. The sequence goes on from PVIR01017204.1 coordinate 24,658, forward strand.
GCTGAGCCACAGAGGTTTGTTTTAGGTTGCAAGACCAGGGCAGTATGCCAAATAATTAACTTTTATCTAATTTTCCCCTCAGAGCTTCCTTGTTTTCCTCTAAGATCCATCTCTGCCTAGAAGACAAAACATTCCATCTACAAGCCATTTTCACTCCTCTGACAACCCAGGTAGATATCTTCCATTAGGTGTTTCAAGGAACTTCATAATATATTGCTTAAATATGTTTACCCATAATGAGTGAAATGATTAACATACAGATTTAAGAACTAATTTTTAGCAAATGTGTTACTTTTATATATTTCTCTATATTCACATAATAGGTAAAATAATAATTCTAACAAAGCCACCACCCATAGTTGTAAATCATTCCTTTAACTTGAACTAAAATTGAGCAGTATTCTAAATAGTTTCTAAAACTGATATACAAATATTAATGTATTTATTTCAATCTCTGCTAATGATATTGAATAAAATAATTATATAAAAATTTACATCATTATTTCTATGTTTCAGGCACTATTCTTATAAATTTAATCCAAACAGATACCAAAGAATTTCAAATTATTATTATCTTCCTCTCATAGAGGAACTGGGGCTCTGCAAAATTAAGCAATTTTCTTAAAAGTACCCAAATGAGAGCCAACAAACCCTTATGATGCTTGCTTAGATGATAGGTCTCCCCAGTGACACAGGCTTAAGAGTACAGATGAGGTGAATTCCATAAGACCATCTTCTTGGAGATACCACCTGCTTCTCTCCTTATCTAATTTGGAACTGTACATAACTATTTAATAGTCACCATTAACAGCATTCATTTCTACATTCTCTATACCCAAATTACTATGGCTAAATTGTCTAGCAATCTAGAATGCACACTTTCCTCTCAAACCATCCTCCCTCTCCTCCTCCTCCACATACACTTGAACACCCACGAGTATCTGGTCAGTAATGTCTTAGGGCACCTGTGGCATATTCATAACCATTATGTACAAAACCAGAGTAAGAATTTAATAGAATTACCCAGACAGCACCAGATTAGTGTTTCTATTCACTGGGAAACTACTTTAGTTGAGACTGGAATAAGAAAGTTTCTCTCTGTAGCAAAATTAGTTGTAAAAAATACCTAAATTATTATTACATGAAGAATGCATTGCTTAGAAAAGGAACATGAGTTGAAGGTGCAGCGGAAATAAAGATGGAAAACCAAGTGAGCTATGAAGTTAAATGAGAGAAAACAAGAACAAAATAACAAACAGCCTTTTTTCTCTGAGGTAATTAGGTATGTGTGGGACAGCCAACACATTACAGAACAAATTACATAGAGTTTACAGAAGAGAACACACAAAAGGCCTGTGAGGATGTGAAAAGTTGCTTAACTAGTAGTAATGAGGGGAAGAACAATGAAACACAGATTGCCATTATACCAAGAACACCAATTTGTTTAGCCTCCTTTTCTCTTGCCCAATTAACTGTCTTTCCGTGAGGAATAATTATTCTACATACTCATCTTGGTTTTTCTGTGCTCTTACGTTCCTTCAAAAATGTAGTATTCTCTGAGCATCCATCCTTTTTACAATTAAAATTCTTTTTGGTTGAACAGGAGTGAGTTGGTCTAGTTTGTTTCTAGTACATAAGTCTAGTTTCTGCCTGTCTAGTAGCCTCTCTTCTGTACTGGAAGGTTGATGGTAAATTCTGAGTACTTGGAAAAAAGACTGCTTCATTTTGTAGGGAAAAAGCTATCTTTTAACTGGGTCCACTTAAAAATAAAAGAAAAAGAAAGTAACATGCAGGAGAAAAATTCTCTTGAGATACAAAACTGGAAACAACGGGCCAGACACAGGAGCTGCCTCACAAACCAGTGGCAAATGAGGCCTCAGATTGCTCTGTAAGGAACTCCAGAGCTGTGACTTTTTGGGGCTGTACTAAGCTGAGGTGAGAAGAAAGCACCTTATATATTTGAAATAGTTACTTACTGGCCCAAGAGAAAGTGTCTCCGTGGACAAATATGCCCCGTTTTAAAGTCTGGAAGGAACACTCAGCAGTGAGCAACTAAACCCAAATATTTCTAGCACTGGGTGGGTAGATGTGTCCTTTCTGAAGAAAAGAACTAATTACAATAATACTGTATTTACTAGGTGAACCTGTATATCTCACAAACATACTTGCCTTAATAATAAGTTCCTTATACTGGAGAAAGATACTTGATAGTACCAATTAGTCTTGCATCCTTGAGAATTTTAAGAGAAATATTAGTAGGACAGATTCTAGACTTTATTTCTACTGTTCATCCTTTGAGTATCATTACCATATCTGCATTTTTCACTCTAATCTTCAGTGTTTCCTTATTCAGAGTTTGGAACCTGTCCAGATTAGGCATAGCAGACCTCATACAGGCAGTTTCTCTGTGGTTTCCTGTTTCCTGTTGCTACCAGATTTAGATTGTCACTGTGACACCATCTGCTCTCTGTCTTTCAGGAACTTAGAAAGTCCTGGGTTACTAATGACCTTTGTCACATTCCCAAAATGGCTATGAATGCACTTCCATGCATTTTGGTTGTCATTTTGATTCAACTTCCTGAAGAATTCAGTAAAAGCAGATTCTATTCACTACTTTTACTTAAAGACATGATTTGAGTAACATTAAAAATAACGTTTTAAATAATTACTTAAATGATTATTTGAGTAAAGGACTTCTGTATTTTTCTACCAAGCTGATAGTTATATGCTGCTAAAAATATTTGTGTTTTCTATATTGACAAACTAGTTTTCTAATATTTTATACTTAATTTTAACTTTAGTATAACTTTAATATAAAGATTAGTTTATAACTGAAAATAACATGTGGCAAGAATACAATTTCAAAGTTTTTTATTTATTTAAAGGTCATTGCAGTCTCCTTTGTAAGTTTGTTTTACTGTAGTTTTAAAAGTTATATTAATTCTTGAAACACCTCTACTGAAGTCCATGTCACTGCAAAACTTTGAGAGAAAATAAAATTAAATAACTCTACTGAACTTCATTCATCTCATTAATACTTAGTAGCTTAGCTTCCTTTTCTCTAGTGATTACTAAATCCTAAGTACTAGTGTATCATAAGTGTAATTGTCAATTTCTAGATGGTTCTAGAAAAAGTAACTATGTATGCCACTAATAATGGCTTAAACAGTAAAGTTAAGTAAATGTTTTGTTTTGTTTTGTTTTTTCTTGCTAAGTGAATGTTTATTTCCTTATAGGGTATATCTGTGCCTTTCACATAGAATGTGGATGCATTTTAGTTAACCTATTTAAAATAAAATCTATATTGTAGAATGGGAAATAATGAGAATCAAGATGTGTCATGTACTAGTACAAATCCTCAATGTTAAATGTCCTCATAATATGTACATAAAATGTACTGATAAAATTAATTTTTAAAAATTCATATCACATATTGTCAAATTTCTATGTCTCATTACCTTGGTTATTACCACAATACAGCAGTATCTGTTGGTCATTTAATGTTACTAGAACATGGTGTTGGGAACAGCCAGAGGCAATTTTCCAAGAATAAATGAAGAATTGAATGTATGAGCTTACAACTTTTGTGAGAAAACAAATCTTCAGTCGTGTGATAACTTATCATTGAAAACTAAAGATAATACTATCCTAAGTTGTCATAAAATCAAGTTATGTAATTTAGTTTGTTTTCATTTTTGTTAACCAGGAACATTTGCGTTTGAGATTATCTTTAAAACAATATTTACATAGAAGCAAAAGCTCTAAACTATGAGTCAGAAAATATAAATGTGATTTTAGGTAACTGTTATCAATAAAATGAAAAAGGGAGATTGGATTAGAGTGCCCTTGATATCAAGGCACAAATTAATTTACATAATATAAATATATATATAATAAACAATATAATATCTAACCAATAACTCTAGTTGAGAGTGGAAAATAAGATATAAAATACATATGGGGGAGGAAAACAAGTGATTTGGAAATTCTAGGAACGCCTCCACCCTGTGCTTATAATATTATCTTTGAAAAGTCATATGTGGGGTCTGAACTTGAGCCTTATCATCTACACTTTAATTAAATGGTTTGGACTAGCTAAAATTTCCTTTCCAGCTCTCAAACTTTTAAGATTATATAACTCATTTCAAGACATCGAGTTCTTTTTCTCATACTGCATCTCTTGGCTTATTTGAACAAGATAAGTCTTCAGATAATTTTGAAACCTAACTTGATGTACAAGAAAAATTGTCAATGAAATTTTAAACAGCCCTTAAAGCTTAGTTTCTGGATAGATCACACCCCTTAGCCAAAATTGGAGCCAGCAGATGGCACTGTGCCATCATCATGAGACCAGCCAGCCTTAAGGAGCAAACACTCCTCTCAGTCAGAAGTCTTAATCATTGTAATAATTAATGCAGCCACATTTTTTCTTTATGATTATAAGATGAACTTGATACTTTCTAATTTGAATAATTATGCTCTGCTTAATTTTCCTCTCCTCTGTCAGTGGATAAAAAGGTGAAGAGAGTTACTAGTTCCATACCTCAAGTAATAACAGGGACAGAAGATGTAATGAAATTATCTTTCCTCTGAAGAAAATGTAATTGAATTCCATATTCCCAGAAGACAACTGGACCTGGTATTGAGACTAAACTCTGTGAAGGCAAGAACTATGCCTGCGTCTCTAGCTTGTTATGAGGTGCTTAGTAAATCTGTAGAATATATTAAAAACAGGACATAGGATTGACATAGGACACAGAGAGATGTGAAGATGAAAAGCTAGAAATTCTCTACCAACTACTTTAATTACATAAAGAAATTAGGGAACCAGGTGATCATCTGAGAGTAAAGATAACAGGAGGGATGTTGGATATTCAGAAGGCAAAAAATTGAAGAGAATTTAGGAGGAGGGGAAAATGAATAAACCCTATTACAGTAATACTGTGTGGGTACTGATCAGTTTTAAAGACAGGCTAAAGTTTTTGTTTCCTATTGAAAGTGAGAACTAAGGCTACAAGTTCAACTCCAGCTACATGCATAGGGAGGATCAGGTACAGGCAGAATGTTCAATGCTAGACATTTTTAAGGTTTTACTAGGCAAGAACCTGGGAGAGTGAGGACAAGAGAGTCAAAGTGGTATTTCAATGAATGACTACATAATTCAAGATGAGGAAACAAGAGAAAGAGGATGTCAGGGCATGGGAACAAAGGAAGACCTATGATGGGCAGGTGATGATCAAATTCCCTATGAGTGGTTAGGTAAAATGATAGTAGGTAGTAATCAGCAAGCGGTGAATACAATTGAAATTGCAGAAATTGAGGGGTAAATAACTGAAATTGTGAAATGTTACAGATTTTGACAACAATCTCTAGGATGTGACTCTTAGATTTACCAATAAATGGCATGAAAGGAAAAGATGATTTAAAGAGAAGCTTTAGAAAGTAAGAGACTATGTGTTAGAAATATTAACCACATGTATCTGGAAATCATTAGGCAAAAAGCCAGTAATACTAGAACAACAGTGAACACAAATGTAGAACATTAAGAAATAAACAATACGACAGGGCCCCATAGACAGTAGCAACAATGCTAATGATATGATCTAATTAGATGATATTAAAGATAATGTTAGAGTGGAAGGTAGAATAATGGTTTGCAAATGACAACGAAGAACAATAAAAGCATTCCCTCAGACCACCCTGGCAGGGAGGCTACCAAAGTTTCCCCTTGAGAAGCTACTACAAAGGCAGGTGGTTCCGGAAGAATCTGGTGAAGATCCAGGTTGTGTTACAGCCAGAAGATGCAAGAGCCAGGTAGAAAGCATGTAGTGATCAAGGAAAAGCTAAGCATGATCAATGCTGGACGATGAGATTTAGAAGAGCAATGGAAAAGTCTCTGAACTTTGAAGAGATAGGATTAGATAACAGAATACTAGAACTTTATGTAGTCAGCGTTAAAAGCAAGGAAAACTTGATAGAGAATGACATGGAAGGGAGGAGGAAAGTACTGAATAACAGTATTTATAAGTCCATGTGGTACAAGGCAGATGACAGTGGCAGGCTGTGAGCGTTGGGGCAAAGGAAGGAAGAGGTGTCTGGGTTCCTTTATCGATTCTCCATCTGAGGTAATGAGGTTGGTGGAAGCTGAATTCTCTCTCTCTCTCTCTCTCTCTCTCTCTCTCTCTCTCATCTTGGTAACTCCAGAATAACCCTCTAATTTTTTTCTTCAGAATTGTTACATTTTACCTATTCTTGCTAAGGACTGCTTCAACTTATTTTTGCCCTGCCTTTATAATGGTGGGGGGCACTGCAAGCTATTTCTATTTTTCTTATTTCTTTAAACAGTTAGTGTTTATTTCGTGAATGGAAGGTTTTGTTTTTCCACTCATATCATTTATTTGCTGCTCTCTGGCTCATAGATTGTCTCTTTTTCAGTACTTGTCCTTCTTTAAGCACAAAATAACAGAATTTCTGTCTACAGGGTGAGAGCTTGTCAATCGACTGGGCTTGTCAATTGACAAGAGAGCTTGTCAATTGACCCAAGGAAATTGATTTTGGTGATCCAAATGTTGCACTGGGAGCTACCAAAAAGAAACACGTATTTTTAAATGACTTTTTTAAATCCTTAAGTGATGTGTGACAATTATACATATTGATGAGAAAGTTTAACATTTGATAAAGTTCTATATAGGTAAGTACTTTATACTAATCAAACTCACGTTAATTAGCATATCATTGCCTCAAATTTTTATAATTTCTTTGTGATGATAAATTTCAAATTCTTGCCTCCTGGCTATTTTGAAATATATAATATAGGCTATTGTTGATTGTAGTGAATCCACTGCGCAATACAACCCTTGAATGTGTCCCTATTTTCTTTTATTCTGTATTTGCCATTCATCTCATCATCATCCTTTTTAGTCCAAATGTATTTTTGAGCCACTTAGTATTTTCAAGGATGCCTATTTTTGATATCCATAGGAGTGGATGGTGTAAAACAGGAAAGAAGATATAAACTATGTGGCTCCAGCCTAATCAGTCCTCCATTTCCAGTGAATGCCCTGGTCCTCACCCTCCATTTATTTGTATTGCCCTCTGCACTAATTATGCACACAAGGAGTATCCTGCACCAGGGGAGGAAGTGATTGTTGTAAGTTCAGATGAAGAATTTCTCCTGAGGGAGTGAGGAGTTTAGTTCAAGCTACGTGGATGTTCTCCTACTCTTAACCTCACCAGCTGCTCCCATGCCTTGAGATATCTAGAACTTCTAATGCCTTAGCCATTAAGGGTTCTGCCCTATAAATTAGCTTATTTCTTGACTTTTTTTGCCAACCCTGGATTTCAGCTTCATGGCTCTGTTAAGTCTCTTAGTGCAGGGGAATCTTCTTCCAAACCTCTGAAAATGTACTTTCTTCTGCTGTTATCCTTCTTATATTATTTGCTTTATAATTCATTCTGTTCTATTTCCCTTGTGACATTATTTCAGTGGAGTATTGGAATGAAGTGGGAGTCTATCCACCTGTAGTTAGGTGACTGTCTGCCATCACACATACTTAAAGTCCTCTCTCCAGTGTTTCCGTTTCACAAATGTAAGGCAGACACTCTGGCTAAGGTTCTTGTTGGAACAAATATGCCTAGATTTAATGTCCACATAAATAGCAACAGTTTTGATCTGTTGATACTAGAAAGTATACATAAAACTAGAGATAATATGAAGATGTTGATATTTTCTCAAATTATATGCACACTTTAATCCTACATGATAAACATCAGAGCTGCTAGCTAGGGTTCATATGAACCAACTCACAAGGGTGCTAAGCAGAGAAGCTCTGCATGAATTCAAAGACTATTTTCCTGGGTGTGGAGCACACATCTTCCTTTAGGGCCTCAAACTAACCCTGATTACCTGATAAAGGGAAGTTAGAATATGTTCGAATTTAACAGGTTTGCATTAAAAAAATATTGCTATATTTTTGTGCCAAAAGCACGCAATATAAATATTAACCTTTGTAATGTATTGTTATTTCAGGTAACATTCCACTGATGACTTCAAAATGTTCCATGTATTTTTAAACATAAAAACTCATAGATTAGCCACCTCATGTTTCCTGAGGTGTTCCTGGGCTTGTGCAGGTGAAGGTCGGGATGGGGGACTGGAAGGAAAAAGAAGCGTGAGTCATGGGCACAAGATGTGAATTCATCTTCAGATTCTCATATGGAGAAAAGATAAGGTGTTTACATATCTGTGACTATTTATTTCCCTTATGAGTGTGTCCTCAAGAAATGAGTTCTAGAATATATGACAGATTTTGTGAAACTGAAAATAGTCAAAGGGAAAGGGGTAGAGAAAGTAATAAGGGGAAAGAAAAAATATGATTTTGAAAAAAGAAAGCATATGTATATGGGGGGTGGGGAGTTATAAGGTGGGTAGGGACATGGGTAAAAATGAGAATTAACTCATATCATATACGGGTACAAATTCCCAATGTTGAGTGTGATCAGGATGTGTATATAAAATGTACCAATAAAGAATTTAATTTTTAAAACTAATGTGAATCCAAAGGTATGTGAATCCATGCTTACGCATTATATCTAGATAAAATATCCTCTAGTCATCTTGATAGGTGAAAAATCAATGTAATTTATTTATATGTGTGTATTTCATTTATATGAGTTTACAGGTTAAAAGGCCCTAATTACAAAACAGTGAACTCCTTAAAACATATGCACGGAAAATACGTGACAGTGAATTTCCTCACAGAGGCAGGACAGACGTGGTGCCCTAATTCAGCACAAGTGCTCAGAATACTTAAGGGAAGTGGCCATTACTCTGCACAAATTGGATTTCCATGCCTGTGCATTCCATCAGTGCCTCTGCATCAAATCTCCCACATCCTAAACGCCACTGCAAAAGTAAATACTCTCCTTCTGATGAGCTTTTTACATCCCCTTCCTTTGTTTCTAATATAACATCTTTACTCATCAGCAAGGGTAATATATATGTTTTTTTTAAGTAGATCTGAATTGCAACTCCAGAGGAAAGGTAGTTTGCAAATGCCTGGCAAGGTACACAGTCTGATGAAACAAATAATGAAACTTCAGCCACCTTCACTGGTGCTTGAAGATTTGATTCTACTTCAAAGTTATCAGGGAATTAAACATGGTCACCAGTAAGTTAAAGCTACAAAATGAATCCTCACTAAAGGAGAAACAAGAAGACTTGATGACGGAAATTTTCTTGTAAGCCAGAGATGTCAATATTCTTTTCAATGTAATGATCCACTTTTGGTTTTGATGCTTCACTATTATTTGTCATATGTAAAAGGTGGGGACAAGTCCTTGCTATGAATGTGATTAGGCTCAGGAGAGTGTCCCTAGCCCTCCTAGCCCTCTTATCCCTGTTACTCCTTGTATTTCTCATCCCTTAGATTTCATAGAAGACTTAACTTTTGTAAAAACATAAATAAATACAAAAATATCTCACATTTACATACAGTCACAAGTCTGGGGGTACGTGAAAAGAAACCCCTTTTTGCTTCTACAATTTTCATTCATTTCTTTCCAGATTTATGTAGCAGTATAATCTTAATCTCAGAGAACTGCCTAATTCCTAAAGATGTTAAGATATCTTTAACAAATGGTGCTGGAAAAACTGGGCTTTAACTTGCCAAAGACTAAAACTAGATCTAACTCTTTCACCGTGTGCCAAGCTAAAATCAAAGTGGATAAGAGACCTAAATATTAAAACAGACACTCTAAACCTACTGCAAAACAGGTTAGGTAAAACTCTTGAAAACATTGGCTTAGGGAAAGACTTCATGAACAAAACTTCTATAGCACAGGAATTGGCTGAGAAAATCAACAAATGGGACCTCATTCTTTTAAAAAGCTTCTGCACAGCAAAGGAAACCACCAACAGTGTAAAAAGGCAACCAACGATGTGGGAAAAAATCTTTACCAGCTGTTCCTCAGATAAAGGGCTACTATCTAGAATATATAAAGAGCTCAAAAAAATCAGCCCACCCAAATTTAATGACCCAGTTCAAAAATGGTCATCTGAAATGAATAGATATTTTTCAGAGGAAGAAGTAAGAGCAGCTAAGAAGCATATGAAGAAATGCTCAACATCATTAGTCATTCGAGAGATGCAGATGAAAACAACATTGAGATTTTATCTCACTCCACATAGAATGGCTGCCATCTCAGAATCAGCCAAAGGCAAATGTTGGTGAGGCTGCAGAGAAGAAGGAACCCTTCTCCACTGTTGGTGGGACTGTAGACTCGTACAACCCCTGTGGAGATCAGTTTGGAGAATCCTCAAAAAGCTAGGATTGGTGGTCCCATTTGACCCGGCCATTGCCCTGCTAGGTATATACACAAAAGAATTAAAAGACTCATATCACAGTGACATATGTGCACCCATGTTTATAGCAGCCCAATTTGTGCTTGCTACATCTTGGAAACAACCCAAGTGTCCATCAACTGGAGACTGGATAAAAAAGCTGTGGTTCTTCTACAGAATGGAGTATTACTCTGCCATAAAAAATGATAAGTTTGAATCATTTCTACTTAAATGGACATACCTTGAGGATATCCTCATAAGTGAAATAAATAGGTCACAGATAGGTACATATCGCATCTTTTC